>CAUYRH010049268.1:0-25871 GCA_963574655.1 Perodicticus potto | reverse complement strand
TTGCCAAAAAAAATTGTATTAAAGGAACAAATAGGCTCTGATGATGAAGATGAGTCCAGTGAACAAACTTTTATGTATTATGTCAATGATGGAGTATATGGATCATTTAATTGCATCCTTTATGATCATGCTCATGTAAAGCCTCTTCTGCAAAAGAGACCTAAACCAAATGAGCAGTATTATTCATCCAGCATGTGGGGACCAACATGTGATGGCCTTGTCTGGATAGTTGAGCACTGTGACCTGCCAGAAATGCATGTGGGTGACTGGATGCTCTTTGAAAATATGGGTGCTTACACTGTAGCTGCTGCTTCTACTTTCAATGGATTCCAGAGGCCAACTATCTACTATGTGATGTCAGGACTGACGTGGCAACTCATGCAGCAAATCCAGAACCCCGACTACCTACCCGAAGTAGAAGAGCAGGATGTTGGCACTCTGCCTGTGTCTTGTGCTTGGGAAAGTGGAATGAAATGTCACCCAGCAACTTGTGCTTCGGCTAGTATTAATGTATAGATATCATTCTGTAGCTGTTAACTGTGAGTTTAGCTTGAATTAAGGGATTTGGGGGGACCATTTAACTTAATTATTGCTAGTTTTGAAATGTCTTTGTAAGAGTAGGGTTGACACAGATGTAGCAATATGTAAAATTAGGATATGGGGTCACACTTATCTGTGTTCCTATGGAAACTGTTTGAGTATTTTTTAATATGTATTTTTATTCACTTTTCAGACATGCTATGAAAGAGCACCCCTCCACTGCTCAGCAAGCATTTGTAGCTTGTACAGTGGCAGAATGGGCCGAAAGTTGTGATCTGTTTTAAGAATAAAGTATCTTGAAATTAAAAAAAGAAAGAAAATGTGGATATAATTTACCAAATGGAACTGGCTGAACTTCAGAATTGTGGCTCTCTGAAAGA
Organism: Perodicticus potto; assembly: GCA_963574655.1. Lineage (NCBI taxonomy): Eukaryota > Metazoa > Chordata > Mammalia > Primates > Lorisidae > Perodicticus > Perodicticus potto. The sequence goes on along the minus strand of CAUYRH010049268.1, from coordinate 24,951 downwards.
TGCCTTCAAGTCAAGCAGCCTTTCTAATTTCTATGCATCTCTCCCCTCTGAGACATATCCTAATCTCAGGAACCATACACTCAAAATGGCAACCATCTTTGGCAGCACTTATGTCTGTGAACAGATTTTTTCCAGAATGCAACATCTGAAATCTCCAACCAAATCTAGACTAAATGATGCATACTTGCATCACTTATTATGACTAGCAGTGACAAATATGGAACTGGACATTGACCATCTCATTAGCCAAAAATGGGCCCATAGTTCCCATTGAAATACTGGTAAGTTTGTTGATTTACCTTTATTTATTCTTCATTTTAAATATTGTATTTGTTCCCATTTTCAAAATAAGATATGTGCAGTGTGCATAGGAATTTGTTCATAGTTTTTTTTTAAACTATAGTCCGGCCCACCAACAGTCTGAGGGACAGTGAACTGGCCCCCTGTTTAAAAAGTTTGAGGATCCCTGGACTAGAGTGTCCCATGTATTCCAGCTCTATCACAGCACTGGGGACAGCCAGAGTAGATCAGGACACCATTCCTGCTTTCAAAACACATAGAACGTAGTCAGGGCAGCAAAATTCACACCTTGTGTGGTTTCTCTCCCCAGCCAGCCTGTTTCCACCACTAATTGTCACTAACTTGTCCATTTTGCCCAGCACTGGGCTGGGCCTTCTGAGGGTTGACAAAATTCAGAAAAATAAGACATTTAAACAGGAGGGATACTAGCAGTCCCCTAAACTAAGACCTCTACTCATGGACAAGGAACCTGATGTCCAACCTGTGGGACTGTCAGAGCAGAATTCTAGCTGAGAAGAGGTCCTTCTTCACCTTCCCCAACTATCTCTGACTCCAATTGTTGGTGCTAAATGAGACATTTCTGAGAAGTGTGTCCAAATTAGAATAAACAAGTGATTTCATAGAGGCCCTAGTGAAGCATTTGGATGAGAAGCAGCTGGCATAGACATCTCACACTTGGTCACTCATCTTCCTGGGATTCTGAGCAGATGAGCCTGGGGAAGATGGCTGTGCCCTCCTTCTGGTCCTGACATTTCTGTTTACTGGCATCACCCCTCAGTAGAGCCTGTGGGCTCTTGTGGGAGTATCTGGATGTCATGTGGACTGTGGGAACTAGAAACATTCCGCCCCTCTCTGGAGGGAGGGCAGAGATGCGCCCCACCACAGGACAGCAGTAGGAGGAGGCCACGAGCAGCCCATGCTCAGCCCACACTGGAGGAGAGGGAGGGGTGTGCTGCGGGTCACGAACACCAAATCCACGTTACTCTGCCCACCTCCCCTCCCGCCACTGATGCAGAAGGGCAGGGCAGAGCCTCAGGGCTGCCTTACAATCTCCAGCAGAGGTTCCTAGTGTTCAAGGAAAACACTGAGCACACAAGCAGAGGAGGGAAGAGCAATCCTCTGAAGATCGCAATTAGGCCAAACAAAACACCCAGCAAACAACAAGGCAGAATCACTGGTGGCAAAGTGACACAGTGATAATACTCACAGTAAGTGAAGAGTGTGAGCTCAAAGGCTAAGTGACACAGAGGTGCGCGCGGCTTTCAGACCTAAGGATAGGGTTCTTCCAGGCAGTGAGAACAAGGAACAGGTGGCCCACTGGGGCTGCAGATATCAAGATGGAAAACTCACTAAGCTTCGCTCTTCTCGGATCAACGAGGGGAGGTCCATATGTTCATAATTGTAAAGGATTTCAGAGTTTCTCTATTTCAACTCAATTTAAAAATTGAGCACAATAATGGATTTTAGTGATTCCTGATTATCTTCTCAATACTAAAAAGCAATTAATTTGGTAGTTTACATTTATTCCCTGTTTTATTCTTGTTTTATTATTGTGGCTACCATGCTATTTAATGTGCATATTTAATGAGGATGTGGGCTTATGTATGTGAGTATTTTTGTTGTTCCGCTTAGGAGGTTCTAACAATATAAGCAACATAACAGGCTGTGATATTTTTGTAGTGCTTGTCATTTCCTTATGAATGACTTTTGTTTATTAAAAGCCCCTCCTCCATATTTATTTCCAAAACAATGTTTCTTCACAAGCCTTCACCCAGCTTGAAATCAGGAGACGTTATCAACATTTTTCCTCTGTTACATAACCACACATTCCTTTAGATTTATCTTGTAACAAGGACACCTAACTTCAAAACAGAATTTTAAATGGCATGGGAGTAAGGAAAGTCTCCCAGAAACAAATTCTGCATTTCCATCACGCTTCATCTTTAGAAGAAAATAGGAGGCCTGCAGGGAAAAGGCTGGATAAGCAAGTGAGGAATTTGGTAAAGGAGAAAAATAGAAATGAGCTATGATGACAAAAACACTACAAAGGAATCTCCAAGAAGTAATGTCCATGATGTGTGTCCAAAAGAGGACACACACACACACACACATGCAAAGTGAAAGCATTTATTTAAAGCATCAATAAATGGAGTAGACTCAGATGAAGCAAAACATAAAGAAAATCAGGAAATAATCAACACTGGAAGATTATAATTTGAAAATAATCTAACTTAAGAGTGAAAGAAGCAAAGAAACAAGTACATTTGCAAAAAATAAGGATGCTTAACAAGCTATAAAGAAAAGAATATTCCATGAGTTAGAATTTTTTTGTTCTGTGTTTTAGGGTTAAACAAATAAATCTACTGTAGGTAATAAGGACAATGTTTTTCACTGTTGGAGAAAAAGTTGCAAATAAGGAGAGGGAGAGACTGGGCAGAGCTCTGTGGTGCTGGATTGGCGTCAGAGCAACACGGACTCATTACTTTATTTGGTAAATGTGCTGAAAAATAGATAAAGGAAGAAATACAGGTGTGTGTGCCTGTGTTACATAAATACACACATTCCTAGCAAAAGGGCAGCTAGATGTAGCAGCAACACCCCAGCATCAGTGAGCACAGTTATCATTCACATCTTGGTCTCTAAATACCATTTGCAATAATCATTGTAACAATGATAATAATAATGTCTCCAGGGCTTTCTAATGAACTGGCTAGTTCCAGGACTGGGACAAGGAAAATATAAGGTGAGACTGGAGCATTCTGTGGAGCTAGAAAATAAGGAAATTTTGAACAAATGAGCACACATTCTGACAAAAGACAGGGACCAACCTGAAAGGTCTCCTAATGGCCAGAGTTAGAACAATTTGAACAAATAATGACATAAAATGAATAATGACATAGCACTGGATTGTAACTCAAATAAGAAAATAAATATTCATGAGTCTATACTGCTAGAAATAAATCACTGCATAAATAAGCCAAGGGAAGAAGTAGCAATTCTTCCTTACAGAAGCATTCCAATGAATCTATGTAAAAGGATAGAAACAAATTGGAAGTCATCATTAGAACAGTGGGGTGATAATGGTGCAGATAAGATCCACCACTAATGAACATTAGAATTAGTAGGTAGAAGTTTAAGCACATACAGGATTATCTTTACAGCCTCAAAGTATCTTCCCCTCTGCAGGATAACAGAACAGCTCCAGAGTCAGGAATCGTGGCAGAAGATCAAGGCCAATATCACTAGCAACACACCAGTCAGAAGACTGGACTGTTGGCCAAGATGCAATGAGAAGGACTTGCGGAGTCTGAGGTGTCCTTCCTAATAATGCACAGTCTCAATGTGACCGTGAGAAATAGCAGACTCAACATAAGTGTCATTGTATAAAACACCCCACCAGTATTCTTCAAAAGTGTCAAGTGAGGAGAGTCAAGGGCAGATGGAGAAACTTTCACAAATTAAGGGACAAAAATGTAACATGGGAGCCCGGAACAAAGAGAGAATGTAAGCGGGGAAAAAAAACACCCTGGTGAACCTAAACTAAGTTCTATATTTTATTCAATAGCATTGCATAAAAGTTAATTTCGTAGTTCTGATAACTCTTTCAGCTTCGAGGAAAGCTGAATGAGGGATGTGGAGGAACTATGTTTTGATATATCTCTTTAAGTCTAAAAATATTCCAAAATAAAAAGGCTGAAAGAAAGGAAAATCACACTGGTAAAATTAATACAAAAATGGCAGTGGTTGGTGAAGAAATGAAATCAAGCAGAAGATACTCAGCTGATTTCTCGACATTGCCTGATAGTAAACATCTGTTAGAAAACATTCTGTGAAGGAAGGCGAGAGAAGGCTCTGCTCCCCAGTGGCCTGCGCAGCTCCTTGCGCCTAATTAACCTTCCCTGGACTCGGACCAGCCCCGACAATGACTCTTCCTTCATGTGGTCAAGTGCCCATCCTTCATCCTGGCCCCTGGCTTCCTGGAGGGTGGATTAGAAACCAGGCCAAAGCCCTTCTCCAAAATAGAGAGAATCCGAACGTGATCTGGTGGGAGGGGACTTTCCTGACTCCTGATCACGACAGTGGCTGAGCTGAGGCAGCCTTCCGAGGAGAGTGCACTAATTCAGTCTGCAGTGGGCCCAGATGCCAGATGGTGAGGGGCCTTCCTGGATCCTGAAATGATGAAGGAGAAAGGAGGAAGTTCTCCCTCAGGCCCGGAGGCGGCTGTCATGTGGCCTTGGCCAGTCTCCTGCATTTAGCCCTGGTGGAGCAGCAAATTGGGGTTTCCTGCTCTGAGAATACAAATGCCCTGCACCCCAAGGCCTTCTGGAGATGAACAAGTGAAATTATAGATTCTGTTCTTTTTCCTTGTGCCTCTTTAATTTTCTAAAGTCACAGAAGACATTGAGAAGAAATAGCAGACGAAGGAACAGAGAGGCGTCTCGTGTGTAAATTGCCAGGCGTCCGAGGACACGAATGTTGCCACCTACACTACGGCATGTTTGATACTTCAGAGAATGTCACATCTGCCTGCTGAGTGCAGGCGGCAACCCGCTCACAGGTGGGAAGTTGGGATTCACACACGTAACACATAATGTGCCGCCTGTCTGCCTGTGCCAGACCCGTGCCAGGGCCCGGGGCATGCACGCTGGGAATGGAGACAGCAGACAGACTTTTGCATGTGGCTTCCACGACACAGCTTGGTAGCCTTGCGACCCCAGGCCTGGGGTCAGGGCAGGACCTCAGGGAAGGTGATGATTGCTGAAGAGACGAGGAGGAAGGGTCCAAGAAGAGAAGGACTTGGAGAAACTAAAACCTAACCCAGGATGCTGGGACAGAAACAAATTAAGGAGCAAGCCGCATGAGAGGGAAGTGGAGCAGAAGCACCAGCTGAGTCGTGTGGAGCTTCAATAGCCACATTGAGACCACGAGATATCAGCAGGCGTGCAGTGGGGAATGGTGGGGTGTCAGCAGACGTGCAGCGGGGAGCTGTGGGGTGTCAGCAGACATGCAGTGGGGGAACTGTGGGGTGTCAGCAGATGTACAGGGGGGAACCGTGAGTTGTCAGCAGACATGCAGTGGGGAGCTGTGGGGTGTCAGCAGATGTGCAGTGGGGAACTGTGGGGTGTCAGCAGACATGCAGGGGGGAATCGTGAGGTGTTAGCAGACATGCAGTGAGGAACTGTGAGGTGTCAGCAGACGTGCAGTGGGGAACTGCGGGGTGTCAGCAGACATGCAGCAGGGAACCGTGAGGTGTCAGCAGACGTGCAGGAGGGAACCGTGAGGTGTTAGCAGACATGCAGCGGGGAACCGTGAGATGTCACAGACTTGCAGTGGGTTTGTGTGGAGCGAATGGCATCAGAGAAGAGGTGCTGTGACCCAGACCTGATCCTCACATGGCATCTTATCGAAGGTCTCGCCACAGATCAAGGCCACTAGGAGCTGGGATGACGGGCCTAACATTTCGGCCCATGTTCTCTGCCCATTTCCTTTCTATCTGTGAGTTCAGGAATTCTCAAAAATCCAGGCAAAACTTTTAAGTTAAACATGTTGGATTGACATGCATTGATTTTGCTCTGCCCTAAAAATGTCTGTAAAGGAATAAAAACATAATAAACTCACAGAACTAAACAAAAAAAAGAAGAGAAAAGGATTTCCTTTTTTTAAAAAAAGAGGAGATAACAAATATCACCATAAAATTTTGCATAATGAAAAGTGGATGGAAGGAGGTTACTCAGCTGGTAGAATGGAGGAGGTGGAAACACAGCTGACCCAAAGGGAAAACAAAGTGAGAAGCTTCGGAGAAGCGAGCAGTGTTCCCTGTAGAATCCAAGAAACCTCAGACTGGAGAGAGCGGGGCCACACGCAAGTCCCGGGAAGAAGAGGTAGGTCCCGTTCTCTACTGCACGGGAGCTGGAAGGTTAGAGCTCAGGAGAAAGAGAACCGGAGTTTGTGGGAGCAGATGCCGAGGTGGAGGCCAAGATCTCTGAAGACAGGATAGGAGTCTGCACGTGTCCACAAGAGCCCCCAGTGGGTGGGTGGGGGAGCAGTAGGGAAAAACCACAGATTTGACTTTGTGGGAGGGGATTATCCTGAAGGACAGAGCCAGAAGACATTCTACCGCCTAAATTTTTCCAGTGAAAACTACCTGTGATAGGCACAGTACTGGTCCCTGAAGACATCCAGGCCCTAATCCTCAGAGAGTGTGAATGTGTCACCTCACTTGGCAGAAGGGACTTTGCACTTCTGATAAAGTTAAAGGTCTTGGGACTGAGAGATTCGTCCTGGATTATCCGGGTGGGTCATAACAAATCACCTACATCCTTAGAAGTGAAGCCTCTGTCCCAGGTGAGTGACTAGGGAGGCGTGATGAGGAAGATGACTCAGAGGGAGCAACCTTGCTGATGGGGAAGGTGGAAAAGGGGTCACAGGCCGAGGAGAGTGGGCCACACGAGTAAGCTGGAAAAGGATTCTCCTCCAGACCCCCAGGAGGGCCCTGAGGATGCTGTGCTTCAGCCCAAGGAGACTCATGTAGGGCTTCTGAGCTCCGTAACTATGTGATAATGTATCTGTCTGTTTCAAGCCATTGAGTCTGTGGTAACCTGCTATAGCAGTAGCAGGAAAACTAGTACCGTGATCTTTCAAAAAAGGATAGAATCAAGAAGCAGCAAAGGGTATTGATGTCCCTGTGGCAACTGCTCAGAGGAACCCAGCTCTGAGCAGCGGCCGAGTCTTTGTCCTCTGTCCTCGGGATGATCCTTCCTGACGTCTCAGCTCTCTGCCCCTTGGGACGGCACACTTCTCCTCACCACCCCACTGGAATGAAAGGTGCCCTCTTATTCACAAAGGGGACAGTTCTGTAGCCTAGCCCAGAGAAAGAAAGGAAATCAATTTAAATGTGCGCCCCTTCCAGGGAGGGGCTTTCTGCCTCCCGCTCTGACTCATGCTTCCCTTTCCAGCTGGCATTTCACGCACTGTTTACAATCATGCAAGGACTGTGTACGCTGCCCTGGCAGGAATCTCCTTGGCCTTCCCTCGCAGCCTGGAACTCTGACCCACGGTGCCTTCTTTATCTCCAAAGAGTCATGATCATTCCTTAGCAAATAAGATGACCATCTTATAGGGCAATCATTTAATCTATTTTTATTGGCTATCTATTGCTGCATGACAAATTACCCCAGAACTGAGACTTAAAGCCATAAACATTTATTATCTCACAGTTTCTGGTGCTTAGAAGGTTCACCAGGGAAGTTGTGGCATGAGGACTGTTGCGAAGCTGCCATTATTTGGAGGCTGGACCAATGGACGCCAGAGGATCCACTGGGAGGCTCACTCGCTTGCCCAGCAAGACAGCTCCAGCTGTGGGCAGGAGGCCTCAGTTCCTCGCAGATCTGTGGCTGGTTTCCCCTACACTGATGAAACAAATGGGGCCATAAGTCCTTTTATGACCTGACCTTGAAAATCACACAGTATCCTATTGGAGACACCTGTCATCCCTATTTAGTGTGGAAATATTACACTAGGGGAGTCTACAGGGGACGAGAATCCCTGGGGATCATTCTGGAGCCTAGCTATTTTGTCTATAATTTTAGAAAAAGATAGTAATGATAGAGCCAGGGCTGAGTGGTTTATAAGATTCCTCGGCTGCATGCTGACTTGTTCTAAGAACTTCTTTGTCAGTGATTGAGCTTAGCTGTTCTCTTCCACCTCCAACGTCATGACAGTTCTCCCCAACCACAGCCTTTCTCTTTGCATACAGTTCAAAGATTATAATCCAGGGAAGAGAAGCTGATCTTGATTGGCAGGTGGTAAGAAGAGGCAGTGAAAGGCAGTGTTAGGGAAGAATTTCAGTCATTGCTAAGCAAATTTCTCCAAGACCCAAATTTCTTTTAACACTTAGACTGAACGCACCTCATAAGATTTTCTGAGAGAGCAAAAGAATTCACAGGTGATTCACATAAAACAGACTTCAATGTTGCAGAGACCCTCTCTTATGGGTCTGCAAGCTGATATCATCAATAAAACTCTCCTTCCCTCTGTTTGGCCATCCAGTAGGGAGAGAGCATGTTGGGTTGAAAGCTACAACCCAAACACAGAGCTTCCCGAAGTGACCACTGGACAAAGCACTCCCTTGAGAAGCAAATAGACCTGCAATCAGACATTTAAAGTCATGTTAACGCTTGATCACAGCTGGAAGCCCTGGCTCTGTTTTCACGTTTCTGAATACAAACCTAGACTCATCCTCCTAGACCAGGTTTCCAAAACTGCCACATGGTAAGAACCAGCTGGTCGTGCTCGTGAAATACAACACACGGAAGAAGCTGGATCTCACCCCCAAGTCTACTCTGAATATCTAGGTTGTTTCGTAAACATGTATACAGGGAGGTTTGGGAGAGTCTGTTCTTAGAAATTGATGGTGGAAAGAATCTAGATATAATATAATCCATCTTGTCCTTGTACAGATGAGATGAGGAGGCACACACCGGCTCTAGTCTGACAGCTGGCTAGTTTCCAGGTGAATTGCATACGTTCTTGAAGGCTTTTTGAATACTTAGTCTTGAGAAGTAGCACAGATGTGGCAAATTTGTTTGGTCTCATCAGAGACAGATTAAAGCAATAAGATAATGCAACTCAGGAAGGAAAACTAATTAGCAAATTCATTTTATGCCTTGTCAAAATATTAAAAAGGAAAAAAGAGAAAGCCCATAAAAACTCAAAAATTGTTATTTAACCGTATGAACCAGACAGCTCCTAGAGTCCAAGCACGGACAGTTCCAGTAGTAATTAGAGGGGAACAAACAAACTATACATTTATTAAACTATTTATAAATAGGAATCATGCTATCTAACCACTAGCTTCTGTCTCTATCTTATTTCAAGGGTTACCAATTCCAGTAATAATCACAGGAATACTTAATTTGGAGGCGATCCCTAAAGAATTGTAAATTATATTATGACAATAGAAACAGACATTCTCTAAATAGTTCCACAGAGACCACACTACAGAACAAGAAGGTACTGAGAAGTGTTTATTAGGATCAATAAAGAAATTAGCTTTCTTGATTCCAAACCACTTCAGCGCCTTCCTGTTGAGACAGTGCTAAAACTAGACCTCTGCCTAACCCTAGGTGGGCACCAGTCTCCTGGACTCTGCCTTGTTGTGACATCTGATAGCCTCAAAGAGCCCTGTGAGTCTAGGAAACAGCCAAGGCTTCCTAGGAGGCAGCAGACCAGCAGACCGCCTTACAGTCCTGGATTCTATACACAGAAGAACTCCCCCTGGTTTCTGCGGGAGACCCTGCAAGACTGGGGTCTGCTGTGTGTTCTCAACTCAGGCTGCAGCATGAGCCTCACAGAGGGGGGACTTTCCTCCTCTCCCCACTCTCTGCTTCCTGATATCTCCTTCCTTGTCCCTCCCCAGGGTGGAAAGGTGGCTAATGTGATTGGCCAGGTCGTGACAGTTATTGGTCATTGCTTTTAAAATAGGCCATTGCTGTATGTTTTAAGTCAGCACTGAGACACAGTGCTTTCTTGCAGTCACACCCTTTCTGTTTCCACTACTGACTTGGGGCATGTGGGCACCCTCCACTTACTCTCTCTGTGGGTAAGGGAATTGGGGATTTCCCTGTTTTGATAACAGCCCACCTCACTCTAGCTTTCTCCTTTCTGTCTTCAAGTGGTCTAAAGAGTTCCAAATGCATGTCCATCTACACAAATGAGAATGTGGACTCCAGTTGTCTATTGAAAATTACTACAAGCTTTCTACTCCATCTGGTGTTGTGGCAAAAGAACATCTGAGGCTGGGTATTTACCTTAAAAAAAAAACCTTATTTTGTTCACGAATCTGATGACCAAAAAGTACAAGATTGCACACCTGTATCTGCTGAGGGCCTGGCTGCTTCCACTCATGGTGGATGGTGAAGAGGAACAGGTGTGGGTGTCAAGAGAGGAAGAGAGACGGGGGGATGGGAGGAGCCTGGCTCTGTGTGTTCTTTTTTCTTTATTAAATCATATCTGTGTACTTTAATGCATTTATGGAGTACAATGTGCTGATTTGATATAAAATGTGGAATGCTTCCATAAAACTGATTAACATAGCCATCTCCTCCCTTGCTTATTTGTTATGGTAAGACATTTATACTCCATTCTTAATAGTTCTGAAATGTGCCATTGCGTTAGGCACATTAGGTGAGGGCCCACCAAGTGCCCTCCCTCCTCCTGACCTCACCTCCCCTCTCCCCTCTCTTCCCTCTCCTTCTGGACTAAAGTTATGTTTTACCATTCATATGAATGTGTAGGTCAGCGGTTCTCAACATGTTGGTCACCACCCACAGGAACTGTATTAAAAGGTTGCGACATTAGGAAAGTTGAGAACCACTGGTGTAGGTGATTATATATTGATTTCATAGTAGTATTGAGTACCTTGGATACTTTTCTTTCCATTCTTGAGATATTTTACTAAGAAGAATATGTTGCAGCTGCATCCAAGTAAACATAACAGATGTGAAGTTTCCATTGTTTTATGGCTGCATAGTATTCTATGGTGTACATAGACCATCATTTATTAATCCACTCATGGGTTGATGGGCACTCATGATGTTTATTGCAGCCCAAGTCATAATTGCCAAGTCCTGGAAACAGCACCAAAATATTGAACTGCTTCCATGACTTGGCAGTTATGAATTGGGCTGCAATAAACATTCTGGTGCAAATGTCTTTGTTGTAAAATGATTTTTGTTCATCTGAGTAGATACCTAGGAGAGCAATTGCAGGATCAAATGGTAAGTCTACTTTTAGTTCCTTGAGTAACACCAAAAATATATTACTGAGATCTGATCAAACGAAAAAACTTCTGCACAGCCAAGAGCACAGTAAGCAAAGCAAACAGACAGCCTTCAGAATGGGAGATTTTTGCAGGTTATGCTTCCGACAGAGGTCTGATAACTAGAATCCATAGAGGACTGAAACTGATCAATAAGAAAAGAACAAATAACCCCATTTCTATGTGAGCAAGAGACTTGAACAGAAACTTCTCTGAAGATAGGCACATGGCCTACAAACACATGAAAAAATGCTCATCATCTTTAATCATCAGAGAAATGCAAATCAAAACCACTTGAGATATCATCTAACTCCAGTAAGACTAGCCCATATTACAAAGTCCCAAAACTACAGATATTGGTGTAGATACTGAGAGAAGGGAACTCTTCTACACTGCTGGTGGGAATGCAAGCTAATATGGCCTTTTTAGAAAGAAGTTTGGGGAATACTCCAGGGCCTGACTCTTTGTAACAACCAGCTGTCCCAGAAACTAAAGAGCAAGAACTCCTTGCCCCAAGAGAGGAGATCAATCTGCTCATGAGGGATTCACCCCCATGACCCGAACATCCCCTATTGGGCCTTACCTTCAGCACTGGGCATCAAATTTCAGCATGAGGTTTAAGGAGCGAACTTTTAGACCTCAACATAAGGCTGCCTTTGGTTGACTGCAGGGTTCTTTCCAATACTTTGTTGTCACAAGACTAATAAAAGTCAGCTATTATTCTTCATTGCTCAGAGCCGTGAAGGACAGCATGATCAAGGGTATCTTGACTCCTTAATCAGTAGTGCCCAGAAGCTGTGAGTGGTGGTGGACTCTGTAGCCAATTCCCCCAGGACGAGTCTTAACATTACTCACTGCTGGTTGTATGACATTTAAAATTTTACCTTACTTGGCTTCAGTTTTTTCTTTCTTTTTTCCCCCAGTTTTCAAAAAAACTTTAAACACAAGAAGTATATGTTTTCTTTCCCAATCATTTGATGCATAACCATGGCTTTTCTTGGGGAATAGGTTTGCACTTTGGGTTTCCAGCTTCTCTTTCCTGCTGAAGCCAAACACACACCATTTACAATTTCCAGTGATGGTTTCACTTTAAGAAAACCACTGCTGGATTCAGTGTTTTCGTCTGTAAACTAGAGAAAATAATAACAGCTAACTCAGAAGATTATTGCAAAGATTAAATGAATTATACACATAAAGGGCAATGCACGAAGTGTTCATTTTCTATCACTGTTCTATCATTATTAACATCTGTATAAGGGATCATCACACTGAGAATCAATATTCACATGGACAGGGCATCTTCCCTGGGAGTTTGAAGACATTATAGCAATGTCTGGCACTTGGTTGACATCAAACTCAATTTTAATCAGCATCCATAAAAGTGATTTTGTCCTTTTTTGGTACCAGTAAAAAGATACAATCCAGGCTTAAGAGGTGATTGCCCTACATCACTCTCATTAGTTTGGGGTGTATCTGCAGCGGTGCCCTCTCGATGGTGCCACAACATTAATGAGCATGAGCCCACAGGAGCACGATCAAAGGACAAAAATTCAGATGCTAAATGTGAGAAACAGGACAAAGAAGGGCTGGAAAATCTAAAAGATTTAACACAGAGAAAAGAACAGGGCAACAGCATGGGGAGGAGTCACAGCAGTGTGACCCAGGGAGTAGACGGCCACCTGCAGAGGCCCACGGGCCACCTGTGGGCCTTGGGGCAGAAGACCTGCAGGATGACCTTCAGAGCACTCACCACCTGATGAACCTTCATTCCTTCCAGCTTTAATTTTCCAGGCTGTTGAAGATAAGGCTGGCTTTGGATCCTATACCCTACATTTGTGTATCTCATCTTTTTTCTTCTTCCAGAGCTCTGGCTGCAAAAGTGTAAATACAAACTATTGAGCCAAATGGGGAATATGGTACCAGCGATACTGATGACGGGGTAGTTGGGAGAATGACCTTGGAATTGTGATCGGAACAAAGGAGAATAACATCTTCTTTGCTCCCTGAATTGAAGCCAGGGTCATAGAGCAGAGCAGACCTGTCCACAGGCTGACCACACTGAGACGGCAGAGCCCACCTTGCACAAGGGCCAACAAGGTGAAGCAGGGCACCTGCAGTCTCCCCCTCCGAACAGATCGTGTTTCTCACCAGAGGAAAGGCAGTCTTCTTCCATTCCTTGAAACATTACCCTCTCTCATTTTCCTGAGTCCTTTCACTGGAAGAAAAGTGTAATGTAATGGTTTTTTGGCTTTCATTTCTGAAGCACCACATTTGCCAAGGACATCATTGCTTTATTAACTTCTTGATTATTTCTTGTACACAGTGGCATCGACATTGATCAGACCTAGTGCATTAATTACACAAGTTTTACTCATGGGTGTAGTTGGAAGGAAATGGTAACCAGCCAGACCTTTTCTCTAGAACAGGAAGAATAAACAAATAAGTTATTAAATTATAAATAGAAGCTCTTTTCTCTTCTACCTTCTCTATAGAAGGACTTCCTAATATTTAAAGTCCATCAGCCCTGGAAAATTTATCATGGTGTAGTGAAAAAACCAGAAGTCCTGGAAAGGGAAACAACCAGATATTTTAACACATGCTCTTCATCAGTCCTCCACTAATCCCATAATGTAGATAGTATCTGCCACTTTTGCAAGTGAGAGAATGAAGCTTTCCCATGGCCTATAAATCAAAGAGCTGCCTCTAAACATGAGTCTCTCTGATTCTGAAACTCATTCTGCCCTATGTTACCCAGTGTTTCCTGATTGTGTCAATGTGTATTTCACCACTCTCAGCACAGGCGTGAAAGAAAAGCTGAAACTCAGGAGAGAAGTATCTACGATGCACCAGAATATTTCAAGACATGGGGGGAAATGCAGGATAAGGAGGCACATCTGAAGTTGAACGGGAAGCTGCCGGGCACCCCTCACGGGCAGAGCTGCCCCAGCACTTCTGAGTCTCTGGAAAGATTTTGAGAGGTCAGTTGTTGGATGGCCTCAATCCCAGAAAATGTCCAAGTGAGCTACTTATTCTGCTGACCATGTTTCTCATGACTAACCAGAACAAATCTACTGCTGGGGGGAAATGGGGTCTGGAGAGCTTTTAGTGAAATGTAAGTGAAGTGTTTGTATCAGAGGGCAGGACATAACTATTCAAAAAGTTCAGAAAATGTCTACAGCAGTTACAACACTGTAACTGTGGTAATTGTGACACTAGTCAGTAGGCCAGTTCATAGGTCTTCACTCTGTGCCCTTCATCAGTTTTCCACCAGGCAGCAGGAGAGACATAGGAGAATCGTGGGGCTCAGCACCACACCCATTAGCATCTACCTGGGCTCAGAGATGGGACGTAGACCCATTTTGAAATGGGCCAGTCCAAACATCCTTGGAGCACTGCCCTGCCATGGAAGATGGGCTCTTTCACGAGAGCTGGTGTCTCTGTTCATGATCCAAGCAGGAATTTAAGAGGGATTTACCGTCTTCTCCAGTTCAGGCCTATGTGCAGCATCATAAATGGGAAGGAACTGTGAGCTAGCGGGGAATAAAAGAGATAGTACCAGTGACTTTCATTCCAACTCTGCAGACTTGGAGTCTTCAGGGTCAGTCCCATTGCTCAGAGGGATTTGGAATCATTTCCCAGGAGAGAGAATTTCAGCCCTACCCCTTCCCGCCTCAGTTGTTAACTGGCAGCCCTTCTCCCCTGCCCAGTCAACACACACTCACTCCCTGCTCCCTGTTCGCCCAGAGACATGAGCATTGCAAACTTGCCAGGTATCAGTCTCTGCCTCCAAATTTAAAAAAAAGAAAAAAGCCATTCTTTTATCTTTTGTAGAAACACTTTTCTCTTAGATTCCTTTTTTTTTTTTTTAAGGTTTAGAAGGCATGAGGTTTAATTTTATTTTATCATTATTATTATTATTATTATTATTATTATTATTATTATTAGTTACCAACCCACCAGCCCCAGAGCATGTGGCTGGGTGCCCTAGCCACTGAGCTATGGGCACCCTTTTCTCTTAGATTCTAAAACCTCTAATTCAGCAAAATCCATAGTTAGTGGAGAAGGAGGTACGGGTCTGCAGACGTAACTATGTCAGGACTCATTCTAAACATTACCATTGGGTTCCTAGACCAATACATTCTGGCTAGGACAGAAAAATCACAATGGATTATTCACTCTTTATCTGAGTTTATGTGACATTCTGAAGGGCAGCACCTCAAACTATAAGACAATATCTCTTTGGCATCAAACCTGAATCTTTAATCATCATTCTATTACTATAAGATCAACAATTTCTGGATAATGAGCTATTCGATAAGACTGGGAGATCCCATGGGCATCTATCTGCTCATTGCTGTATATCTTTTTCTCTGAAGGAAATTTCTTGACAAAAATCAAAACAATTTGAGATTTAATGACAAGTAAATGATCTTAGGCCCATGAAAGATGAAAACCAGAGGCAGCCACACTGGCCTTCTCCTCTGTTTTGGAGATTTACAGGGTCAAAGCCGCCAGGGGGTGACTGACACGGCATGCTGCACAGAAGCATCTCAACACTGGGTTTCCATTCATCTTTTTCTCCATGAGGGAATTCTCACGAGGCTCAGGTGTTTGTTAGGGAGGAGGAGGGGTCATTAGGACTGAAACTCTGCATATGAGAGAGGGATTCTTGCAAACTAATTGCACCTTCGGATATTGCTCCCAAGGTGTCACAGAGACCATTTCTCTTTGGGTGCCTGGTCTCCACAGTTAGCTTAGTGGCAAGGTTGGAGGTATCTCACCAAAGGAGAATGTGCTTACCCAAAGAAGGCACAATTTATCCCATATCTCCAGCATCTTGCCACAGGCTCCACAGAGCCTCACACGACGTCGCAGACACATTACACTGGACCTGCTGTGCAATGGCTTAAAAAGAGTTTTTGGCACTGCAGCTGGGACTAACTGAACACTTTCCCCTGCTCTGGGCTCCACTCAAAGCTAATAGCTTTTCTAGTTACCTATCAAAGTGCTTTGACTGCCACATTACAACTTCACAATATTGCCTTTTTTAGTTATGAAGAGAGGGAGAAGAAATGACAGTAATTCCTCAGCCTTAACTTTTTTAATTAATCCCAAGAAGCACCAGAGCAATAGACCTTTAAAAATGTTACAAGGTTGCAGGCCCACATATTTTCCATAATAAATAAAAATAATCATATCAGAAACATGTCCATATTTTTAGAGCTATCCAATTGATAAAATATGACAATGCAACTTTCTTACACATTTCTGAATTAACAAAATGTGTGAACAACACATTAATATACAACATATGAAACACTCAGGAACTCGCTGCCCAGTGGAGACATGAAGCCTTTAAATCCTTTTCTCAAAACGACCTTCCCATCCTCCACTGCACCAGGCATCACCCTCACGGAAACCAGCACCCTGATTTGGGTGCTTATTGATTCCATTTCTTCATACAAGACACCCTCTGTCATGTTTCTTAAACATTACATCTAATTTGTGTTTACTACACATATTTTTGTGTGACCTAGGCCTTCCCTGAAGAGCCTTCCCCGCCCCTGTGTGGGCTCTGGTCCCTTTATCTCACTGTTGCACGGCGTTCTCTATGAAACACCGCGTTTGCTTGTCTGAGCTTCCCTTGTTGGAGGATAGAGTGGACTCCACTGTGGAACCATTGCCAATGATAAACCCTCCTGGAGATGTCCTCCTGGCGCATATGACCAGTCTCAGGGTAAACTCCCAGCATTGATATCCGATCAGCTCTACTGAACATCTTCTTTACAACTTATGCTGAATTAATCTCCTAAACGGTTGTACTAATTTCTACTCCCACCATCAAATGGGTGTGAAAACGTGGATTGTTCCCAGCATTTTCAATGGTTCTGAGAGTTAGAAGAATCAGTAAGCCATCATCTTCCACGCATAAGTCAGAAAAAGCTCCAGAAGGCCAACATGCACTGCGTGTATCTCCAAGCCTAAAATACCGGATTTACAATCATATTCATAATTTCATTGATGAACATTACTCCTTGCACCATGTAACTTCATTCTTCTGAATAAAATTTCCTTCAAAATATTTATCTCGCAGTGGTTCTCTCAGTCATAATCTATAAATGATCAGGCAGTGCTAAACAATCTCAGGGTTACTTTTCTGGAATGCTTTTATTTTATTCACGATCTTGAACAATACTATAACAGTGTTCTGAAATCTAAGCTGACAGTTCCTTTCTCTCAGTATGTTGAAGACATTGTTTTATCATCTTCTTTATTTTTGCTCTTTATATGTCTACTGTCATGCTAGTTTTATTTTCTTTTTGCAAAATCTGCATTTCTTTCCAATTGCATTTAGGATTTTATCTTTCATTTTGGTGTTCATTTTGTGCCTTGGCTACCTTGTTTCTATTTGAAGGACTTAGGTTCGTTTCTTCTTTGCTGACTTGAACTTTAAGGGTTTGGATCCTGCATGAATTCTGGAAAATTTTCAACTTTTGCATTTTCAAAAATGGATGGCCTGTCCAGCAATCTTTCTACTTTTCCCTCTGGAAACTCATATTAGATGTATCGTGGACAGTCTCATTTTATCCTCTGTGTTTCTTAACATTTTATAATTTCTATCCCTCTTCTTCATGGTGCATTCTGAGTAATCACTTGGAATCTGTCTTCTGACTTATCAGCTCATACACACACACACCACACAGCATTTAATGCATGCATTGGATTCCTGTTTTCCATGAAAAAAAAATTTTTTTTTTTTTTTTGCAGTTTTTGGCCGGGGCTGGGTTTGAACCCGCCACTTCGGGCATACGGGGCTGGCACCCTACTCCTTTGAGCCATAGGCGCCCCCCCATGAAAAATGTTTTTATATGTAATTTTACTTTGCTGTTTCTCAAATAATCTTCTATTTTTCATAGTTACATGCACTTCCATTGGAATAGACTATCTAATTCTGTGATGTCGTGGCTCTGGCACCATAAGTCTGCTGGTTTATCATGTCTGCCCTGAAGTCTCTCCCTCATCCTCCAGTTTGTGGTGCCTGCTGACCCTCTGTAAGGATGACATTTTTGCCTTGCGCTGGGTCATTTTGGTTTATGAGATTCATTTGAGCAATATCTCCTCCCCAAGGACCTAAGAATTGAGCAGCAGTGGAATTGCCCCTGCTGGGTGCTGCATGGGCACTGCGAGCTGGGGCCGTTTTACTCTCTGTTAATTTCCTGCCTGACTGTTCCTGAATGAAGTGAGAGGAGTGGCAGCTTCTGTTTCACCTTCGATGTCACAGGGCAGACTTTTTTCTCAGGTGTCCCTTTCACTGAGGGTGTATTCTTCATAGAGTCCCTGCTCTCAGGGTCCCTACATCCTCTGGCGCCTGGTCCCAAGGGTTCGCGTCTGTCCCATGTGGTCACTTGACTGCAGACCCTTAGGATTTGGGACGGATCCTGCCCAGCCCCAAATACAGGCCAGAAACAGAGTTGATTCCTATGTTTTCTGTTCCAACTCTCAGCTCTTTCTTTGCTTTTGTCACATAGGTGTTTCTCTTTATTGAAAGTTTAACTCTGGATATTTTAGAAAATATCCGATAAATTGTAACCAGTACTTCCAGGTGGCAGAGGGTTGTCATGTGTATTCCCAGGACAGAGATGAACACTCACCGGGACACCCAGGCCTTGACCTTCCACGACTCCAATCTAAGTCAACGCCTTCACCACTCAGAAGAGCATTCCCAGACGGCCCTCATCAGTACCATAAATGACAACCAGGTGTTGAATCATCATTCCATTTTTTAGTTTATCCCTAAAGAAAGAAAGCCGCCTCCCTCCTCTTCCTATTTTTATAATCAGCCTCTCAAAAATATTTATTAAGAACACAGTTAGGTTCAGAACCACACGTTGTGTTTGTAGATGAGACCACAAAACCAGCAGTGACAGAACAGTCACCCAGATCCTGTGACCCGGCAACTTAGAGAAGGAGGAAAAAACACGAGGATGAGTTATAGAGGAAGGGCCATAAAGGACATAAGATTACAATGGATCTTACAAAAACTGGATATTTGGGGATAGAACCTCAAAAATGAATGATCAGATGTTTCAAAAGCCTCAGGCTTCTTTCAGCATAGCCGTATCCCCAGTCCAGTCAATTGGAAAAAAAAAAAAAAACATAACTGAAAGAACCCTAAAAATTTGAGATTATATTGGTTCACTCTTGAGAGTGTATCTGGGTATTTTAATTTTGGGAGATGCTGACTGGGCATCGAGCCTGAGCTCATCCTGCCTCTGGGGCTTAACATCCCAGGTTGTCTTGTGCCAGCCACACGCACGCACACTTTGTTGCTCTGCTGCTCCAGGGCTTACTGGGTCCTGCCTGGCACACCCATCACACTTCACTCCTTCCATCCCAAAGTTTTTGAATACCAGGAACCACACAGTGTCTGCGGCAACGGTCCCTTTCTATTCCCATTGTTTATTTGTTTGGTTGGTTTGTTGAAACTTGGACCCAAAGGTGGCCCGTGGTGAAAAACCTTGAAATGGCAGAACTTCCATGGTTTACTGCGGAAGAAGGGATGTAATCTCCACTCCCTTGAAGACTGGACCATTAGAATGCACTTCACCCCAAACTCTGCCTCCTCTACTGAGGAAAAGGTTAGTTGTTTTGTTTTATGCAGGATAGTTGTGTCACATTGGGTAGGAATATGAGTTTGTTGATGACTTTAAAGATCACTTATGGTTTCAGGAGTTGTGTACAGCATTGCGTTCACAAGGGATGAACAGTGATGGTCGACAGTGTCATTCAGCTTAACTATAATCCCCAGTTATTCGCAAAACACTAATCCAGGTGTTTCTGTGAAGATATTTTGGTCACATGATTGTAGCTGATATTTATAACTACCTTCTTCTGTTATGTAAGAAATGGTTGTTTTTTTCCAAAATACTTTTTCAAAGCATTTCTGTGTTCATTATCACAGTAATCCTGTAGCATAGATTAATACTAAGTTATCATCCTCAAAAGACAGACAAGTAAACAGGAAGGAAAAATGTTTTTCTCAGGGCCACATAGATCTAGACTTTAAAACAAGAAATACATCCTGGTACAGATATCTTTGTTATAATGTTATTTTTGGTCTTCTGGGTATATACCAAGTGAAGGAATAAATAAAAAAAATTAAAAAAAAAAAGAAATACATCCATCCATGTCTGTTGTTCTGTTCATCACAGGCTTAGCTGAACTTGGGGGAACATGGTGCCTGCGATCCATCACAGCTGGACGTGCAAGTTCACACACTGGGAACATTTTACCTGCTCACTTAACTTCCTCAGGCACAAGGAAGAGGCTGGAGGGGCTGTCACACTGGTCTGTCCTTGCACCACCTTCAACTTTAACTTACCCCCTCTTCTGCTCTCCACAATCCTTCCTCAATCCCCCAAATCTCACTATGGTGGATAGTCGGCTTTGACACTGACTACCCTCCAGGAAACATTTCTGTGTAATTAATAACCTTTACAACTTCTGTCAGCTACAAAATCAAATGACTGCCATTCTTAACATTTAATCTCATCAATTTTGACATTCTCTAAGAATTGGATTTCTGTAAATGCCTGGTGACACAGTGGTATTAAATGAAGGACAAAATTTATGTAACAAAGGAACCAAGCCCAAGATCATGTTGAAACTGACATTTCTGAAGATAAGCGTTTGTAAAAACCACCCATTGATTAAAAAGTAAAATTAGAAGAGCCGGTTGAAAGCAGGAAAGCAGAAGAGAAGAAGAGAAAATGAGAGGTGACTGGCAGAGGGATTTTCAACCAATTCTAACTTGGGGAAAATATATTGCCACAGGGAATCAAGAGATACCAGCAGGTCATGAGGGGGGAGCACGCATGTGAATAGGGGTTCTTGTATAGAGAGAGTCAGCATCTAAACTGGTGTCTGCTGACGGGAGAGACACAGTAGTGTGGTGGCCCAACTCCGTGACTTGTGCCTGAGGAATTAAGGGGTGGTCAGTGAAGCATGCACACCTGCACTGCCGCCATGAGGGTAACAGGTGCACAGCATGAGGGTAACAGGTGCACACCTGCACTGCAGCCATGAGGGTAACAGGTGCCATATTTACCTCTCCACTAAAATCAGGTGGAAATTGGAGCAATATATATGAAATAACAATTTTTAGGAACGGCACATGGAAGGTATACGAGTATGATTTCTGAAAGAAGGAAAAAAAATGAAATGACTTGGACTATAGCCTGAAGCAGTTTCCAGGTTACAGCCGCCATGGTGTTGGTCTCTGTAAACGTGGAAAAGTTTCATCAGGATGGTTGCCCTTACATCAAATGGGTACATGTGAAAACTAGTGAAATGCAAATAAAATTTTTTGTTTTAATGTCAGTTTTATAAGAAGCTGTCATGGAAATGCTGGATAAAATGTACATGGAAACTCTATGTATTAAATTTTCAACTCTTATGTGAATTTAAAATGTGTTCCAAATTAAGTTTTCTTTTGAAATAAAATCTAAATTCCTGTGTAGAAGATAAACCCCTGAAAGAATTCATCACCACTAGATTTTTACTACCTGTATAATAAATACCAAACAAATTTTTTCCATAAGGAAATGGTGCTAGACAAAAAATTTTATATACAAAAAGGAACGAGAGCATTGGAAATGGAAAACGTGTGCTTAAAAGACTATTGATTACTTACACAAAAATAATAACAAGGAAAGTCACTTTGTAGTGGTTAGTGTAGAACAAATCACGATAATCACTTAGAAGCTTAAAATGACAAACTTTGTTATCTCCATTCCTAAGTGTCAGGAGCTTGGAAGTGGCTTAGTGGAATGTTCTGGCTCAGGGTCTTTCCTGCGACTGTAGAGGTAGCAGTGAAGATGCCACCATCTGAAGGCTTGGCTGGGGCTGGAGGACCTATTTCCAGGATGGCTCCCTCTCATGGCTGCTTGCAGGAGGCCTCAGTTCCTCTCCACCTGGGCTGCTTGAGCATCCTGTGACATGGCAGCTGGCTTCCCCCAGAGTGAGGAACCCAAGACAAAACAAGGCAGAGGCTGCAGTGCCTCCCGTGACCTCGTCTCAGAAGTCACAGACTGTCATATTCTATCATATTCTAAATTCAAAAAGAAAGAAACTAAGCCCAGGCCACCCTAAAGGGAAGGTGAACTACACTCCATCTTTTGAGTGGAGGATTTCAAGAATTTGAGGAAATGCTCTAGAACTACCATGTATCAAAGCAAAATGTTCAACAACGACAGCACAAAGGACGGCAGTATGCATTGTTAGCATTTCCCATGGCACATGGAGTCAGATGATGTTATTTGTGGGTAAATTCAAATAAGTTAAAGTCATACCATGGAAACTCTAGAGAACACGCTAAATTAGATGTGTATTGCTAATAAGTCAATAATAGGGATAAAATGAACCCATAAAAGTACACAAGTAACTGAGGGAAGACAGGAAAAGAAAAATGATTGAATAACAGGTCAGGCAGACAAAAAAGAAATGGAAAAATGGTACATTAAAACTAATAATTAATTACATTAAATATGGGAAAGATTATTAACTTGTTTTACAAAGAAAAACTAACTATATGCTGGTAACAGGAAAGACACTTTAACTCATAGCAATATTAAAAGTAAAGGGAAGAGGACAGGTGCAGTGCTCATACCTGTAATCCTAGAATGTTGGGAGGTTAAGGTGGGAAAGTCTTAGGCCAGGAGTTTGAGACCAGCCTCAGCAACATAGCAAGATCTCATTTATAAAAATAAAATTAGCCAGGAGTGCAGTGTATACCTATAACCCTAGCTACTCACTGGAATGGGAATACTGCTTGAGCCCAGGAATTTGAGGCTATAATGAACTCAACACTGCACTCTGGCCTGGGCCACAAAGACCCTTAGACCCTACCTAAAAAAAAAATTGAGAGTATAGACAAATGAATATCATAAAAAGACTAATCAAAAGAAAGCTATAATGGCTATAATAACATCAGATGAAACAGATTTCAGAACAAAGAATATCACCAGGAAGAAAAAGGAAATTGCTTAATAAAGGGGTTAATTCATTAAAAAGACATAATCATAAATGGGATTTATAGCCAATAATATATTTAAAACATATGAAGCAAATTCTACTAACACACACACACATGCACAAAAAACAAAAACAAAAACAGAAAAAGTAGAAATAGACACACTCACAGTTATCACTAAAGAAGTCACAGTCCCCTCATGAGTTGCTAAGACAAGGAGACAGAAAAATCAGTAAGGTTATAAAAGACTAGAACTATGTTCTGCCCAAGGTGATCTCTTTGACACTTACAGAACACTCCTCCCATGACAAAAGAATAAGTATTTTTTCCTCAAGGGCAATCAGGGCATTTCTGTAAAGAAACTGTGCTAAGAGACATATACCAAGTATCAGTACCTTTAAACTGCAGGAATCAGCAAGCTACACCCCATTGGCCAAACTCAGCCCACTGCTGGGGTTTGTTCATGAAGTTGGGACATGAGTATGCACGTTGCTTCCACACCACAAAGACACAGTTGAGGAGGAACTACTGAGAGCATCTACAGGCCCACGATGCCTACACTCTGTATTCTCTGGCAATTTACAAAATGTTTACTGACCTCTGACCTCTGTTTAAAAAGATTAAAATCATAAAGATTAAATTATTTGATTATAGCAGAAATAAGCTTTTTAATTTTTTTATTAAATCATAACTGTGTATATTAATGCAATTATGGGGTACAATGTGCTGCTTTCATATACAATCTGAAATATTTTCATCAAATTGCTTAACATAGCATTCATGGCATTTTCTTACTTATTGTATGAAGACATTTGTATTCTGCATTTAGTAAGTTACACCTGTACCCTTCTAAGATGCACCGTAGGTGTGGTCTCACCAATTACTCTCCCTCCACCCATCCTCCCCTCTCCCCTCCCTTGCCCTTTTCCCCATATTTTTGTGCTATAATTGGGTTCTAGCCTTCATATGAAAGCTATAAATTAGTTTCATAGTAGGCTGAGTACATTGGATACTTTTTCTTCCATTCTTGAGATACTTTGCTAAGAAGAATGTGTTCCAGCTCCATCCATGTAAACATAAAAGAGGTTGAGACCAGCCTCAGCAACATAAGCAAGATCTTTCTTTAAGACTGCATAATATTCCATGGGGTACATATACCACAATTTACTAATCCATTCGTGGGTCTATGGGCACTTGGGCTTCTTCCATGACTTAGAAATCATGAATTGGGCTGCAATAAACATTCTAGTACAAATATCTTTGTTATAATGTGATCTTTGGTCTTCTGGATATATACCTAGTAGAGGAATTATAGGATTGAATGGCAGGTCTATTTTTAGATCTCTAAGTATTCTTCAAACATCTTTCCAAAAGGAGTGTATTTGTTTGTATTCCCACCAGCAGTGTAGAATAGAAGTGCCTGCTTTTCTCCACATCAACACCAGCATCTCTGGTTTTGGGATTTTGTGATGTGGTTTAATCTTACTGGGGTTAGATGATATCTCAAAGTAGTTTTGATTTGCATTTCTCTGATGATTAAGGATGATGAGCATTTTTTCATGTGTCTGTAAGCCGTGCACCTGTCTTCTTCAGAGAAGTTTCTCTTCAAGTCTCTTGCCCACCCTGAGATGGGATCACTTGTGTTTTTCTTGCTAATACATTTGAGTTCTCTGTGGATTCTGGTTATTACCTTTGTCAGAGACATAACCTGCAAATATCTTCTCCCATTCTGAGGGCTGTCTGCTTGTGTTATTTACTGTGTTCTTGGCTATGCAGAAACTTTTTAGTTTGATCAGGTCCC
>CAUYRH010049267.1:0-45225 GCA_963574655.1 Perodicticus potto | reverse complement strand
TCCCTCCCTCCCTCCCTTCCTTCCTTCCTTCCTTCCTTCCATGTTTCAGGCTCTGTTTCCTTTAGAAGAGATATAAATTTAAAGAGAGAGTAAAAGCCAGTATGAATCACCTTCACTGGTAATCAAAGTTCTGAAACTTGTGTTTCTGTTTTATACTTTTACAATGTTATCCTATAGAGAATATAATTTTATTAATGTTTTACATGTATCTATGTTCATATGCCTATCTGTGTGTAGAGTACAGTATTGTGTGCTTTGAAAATTTATATCAATGGTATAACGCAGTACATTGCATTAGCAGCTTGCAATTTGACCAAGAAAACCCACATTTTCCTTGTGATATACCCAACACAAGCCTCGTAGGACTCATCTTCATTTTAAGCATTCTGTAGCAGAAGTGTCCAGATGTAGTTCATAGATACTCTTGGAGAAATATGTTTCCAGATCATCAATATTATTATCTTGTCTTTTTAAAGAGTGAATTTTCTGGGAATAAATCCTTGGTTAAAGTCAAGATGTTCCTTTGTCAATCACCTGTCTCCTATTTTACAAAAGAATTAAAATGAGTCTGCTGGGAAAAAAGCCCTTTCTTGAGTCATTTGTTTTCCTGTCTTTCTTTTCAGTAACACCAAAAAGGAACTAATCAAGCAGTTAGCAATTAGATCACTAAAAGCAATGACTGATGATAAACCACAGTGTCATTTTTGGATATGACTAAGACGGAGTTCAGAGAACCAAATGGCGTCACTATGACAGAACTCCTGACGTGCTTGACTCTGTATGTGGACATACATAGTGGCCGTAGCCAGAGAAATGATTCTGGATGTTGGTTGATTCAGGCAGTTAAGTAGCACCTAGTTCAAGGTACAGAAACACAATTTAAAATAAATCCTGATGTTGCTCATTAAGGTATGCAGATGCAGTTAATGTTTTATTTTTATATTTAAGATTTATTAAAATTTATATTTCTTTAGTGTGGTCAAATTTTAATAGCAGTCATTGTAGTAGATCAATCCAGACTGTTTTATAACTTAGAAATGCCTATCATGAATAATTTTTAAAAGTCAGCTTTCAAACCTTGTGGTAGAGACACAATGGGGTGATTAATAAAATAACTTTAAGTATAAAGTAGATTATATTGGGATAAAATTTGGTGGAAAACATGGGATGGGATTACATTGAAGGAAAAAAGATACAACATAAATTCCTGACTTCTAAAGAAACGCTCACACATTACAGAGGGTAGGAGATTACTTTGGCATTTAGACTGCTTTGAAAAGATTTCAAAGAACAATGTAGCAGTTTGGTGTTTTGAATGTTTAATCATCCTGGAAATTTCATCTTTTGTGATGCTCCAAACTTGGTGAAATAATATTATTTATCAACTGGAAAATATCCAAAATAGTACATATATTATTAAAATCCTTCTAATATAAAACAAACACTGGGAAAAAGCTGTTCCATAGTATTGATTTGTATTCTTTTTAGTATGTCCTGCTGTGGTCTTTTTTCAAGACAGTTTATCATTTTCTTACAGATTGTACATTTCCTCTATCATATTTCAAATTTCCATATTATTAATAATACTGGTTTGGTTCAGGAACCAAGTTTAAATGGGTCTGTTTATTGTTCAGAAATGAACAAATAGCCTCATTGCTGATTGCTGTTTTATTTTTAGTCTTAATACATAATAAATCAAGTTCTGTTTCTTCACCTTTCTTCAAAACTTTTTCGTTCATGAAAATATTCAAATTGGCTCATCAATTTCTGTAAAATATATAGTACTCAAAATTTTGACTGAATTCTAAATGCATTTTGTGAACAATTTAACTCTAATATATACATAATTTTTCCCTCAGTAGACACAATTTATAATTTACCATTCTCTTTAGTTAATTTACTTGTAAAGTCCTTAAATAATATATCATATTTTTCTTCATAGTGTTTTTTTACCTCATTTATTTGATTTATTCCTCTAAATTTTAGCATTTTGAAGGTATTATGAGTCAGGCTTTCAAAAAATTGGTATTGGCTCAGCACCTGTGGCTCAACCGGCTAAGGAGCCAGCCTTGTACACCTGAGCTGGTGGGTTCAAATCCAGCCCGGGCCCGCCAAACAACAATGACGGCTGCACCCAAAAAATGGCCGGGTGTTGTGGCAGGCGCCTGTAGTCCCAGCTACTTGGGAGGCAAGAGACTCGCTTGAGCCCAGGAATTGGAGGTTGTTGTGAGCTGTGATGCCACAGCACTCTATCCAGGGTGACAGCTTGAGGCTCTGTCTCAAAAAAAAACTAAACAAAAGATTGATATTGGTTACTGGGGTATGAATTTCATTGACTGATAGTCTTTCAAAAATCTTTTTTTTGTTTTAAAGATAGGATTTCATTGTGTTATCAGGCTAGAGTGCCATGCCCTCAGCTTAGCCCATGCAACTTCAAACTCCTGGGTTCAAGTGATCCTCCTACCTTAGCCTCCCAAGTAGCTGGAACTACAGGTGCCCACCAGGATGCACAGCTATTTTTCTAATTTCCGTAGAGATGAGAATCTCACTCTTGCTCAGGCTGGTCTGGAACTCTTGAGTTCTCCACCCCCCTCAGCCTCCAGAAGGCTGGGATTATAGGCAGGAGACACCACACTGGCCTCGGCAATCTTAACTGTCAGTAAGTAACAACATTAGTTACTCAATGTCTTATTGTGGATAATTTTCATTTCTGTAAGTTATCTGAGTATTCTCTACAGAAAATCATATTTTTGCAAAACAATTTGATTGATTTTTCCATTTTTAGGCTTTTTTTGTTGTTTTATTTTATTGGTAAAGTCTCCCACCACATTAAAAGGGAGAAGTCATCAGAAGAACATTGACTAAGAGGTGACAGAATTCAAGGAGTGAAATTTAGCAATGACAGAGAAGAAACAGGACCTTGGAGGGAAAAATAATTACCAGATATTCGATGAGCCTTATAGCCCAAGATTAAAAACTTCAGGGTAAATGGTACCTCTGCAATTGTTAATGTAAACAAAAGAGAAAATACTGAATCAAAAATGAAAACAATGGCTGACTTTATTATTTTCTCAGATTAGAAGAACAGAAAAGCAGGAACACTTGGGAGAAAACGTACAGGACACAAAGACCCAATCTGGATGACTCAATGTTGCATAACTAGGCTTGGTAAGAAGGATGAGAGAATGTGGACAGGGAATGATCAACTGAAGATGATTTCACTGATTGAAGAAAAACTTGATTATTTTTTCTTTCAGTTTTTGGCCAGGGCTGGATTTGAACCCACCACCTCCAGCATACGGGGCTGGTGCCCTACTGCTTTGAGCCACAGGTGCTGCTCAAAACTTGATTCTTTTATTCAAAAATGTATGCTAACTTAAGGGCAGAATGACTGAAAAAAACAGCTGTAATAGTATACATCCATGGAGTTTCTGAATATAATGAAAACTTACCAAAGTAATAGAGAGAGACTATAATACATCTAAGGAAAGGAGAATCAGATGCACAAGTATCTTTTCATATAAAAGAAGAAAAATTAACACTGTAATAAAATAGAGCAACATTTACTTAAAACAAAAATAGAGTATAAAGATGGAATTATAATTCTGAGATACTATTATGTTTGAGAAAGGAAATGGAAATGCATCTCCAGGCATACAAAAACTAAGACATTTTCTCTGTGATATCACTCTCAGTAAATAAACAGACAAGCAAAACAATATTGTAGATTTTAAAATGCATACTTAAAGAAATTGAAGGTGGGAATGTTGGCTGGTAGTTGTAATGCTGGGAGGCAGAGGCAGAAAGATCTCTTGAGCTCAGGAGTTGGAGACCAACCTAAGCAAGAGCAAAACCTATCTCAACTACAAATAGAAAAATTAGCCAGGCATTTGGCTGGTGCCTATTGTCTCAGCTACTTGGGAGGCCAAGATAGGAGGATAGCTTGGGTCCAGGAGTTTGAGGTTTCTGTGAGCTATCATGAGGCTACTGCACTCCAGCCTGGAGGATGGAGGGAGATCTTATGTCAGAAAAAGAAAAAAAAAATTAAATAAATTGAATTGAAAGCCTTCCTTTTAAAACAATAATGGTTAATGTCACCATTTAGTAAGTATTCTTTTGGAAATTTGATGAATAAAACAAAGTAGGAGAAAAATTTCCTTCTCCAGAAAGAGAAGGAAAAAATACCCCTGCATCACTGTGATTATTAAAGACATTAATTTTCTTCACATTCATCTCAGATTATATGAAATATGAATGAAATCCAAATAGATATTTTTGAAAAAGTTGACTATCTCATCCTGAATTTTTGTGTCAAGAAAGAAAGAGCCAAGAACACACGGATCTTCATGAAAAGAAAAAAGAGGTCCAGGTGGGCACAAGATATCACATTTTTATAAAAGTTGCACGGAGGACTTCTGGTTCTGTCAAGACGTGGCTGCCCCTTCCTCCGAGACTCTCCCCTTGCAACCAAAGAATCTTGACAACAAGCGTAGAAAGGTCAGAACTGCCCAGGCCTTGGCACTTGCACCTCTGCTTCCCCAGTGTATGTCAAACAGGGAGCGGTTGAAGCCTCGATGTGGCACCTGCGGCAGTGACAAAGGAGCCCCCAGAGACAGAAGAGTGGGCATCTTTGCGCAGCAGCAGCCCTGGCTCGGGGGGCACCAATCACAATCTCCCCATTGCTGGGCTTGGGGGATCCAGCTGGGGATTAGCCTCCCACCACTCCCCAGCCTTTCCTGCCACCGCACCACATCCTTCCCCCCAGGAGGAGGCAGTAAGGTAGAGACCCCGGAGGGGTGTGGGCTGCTCTGTGTGGGGTTGACCATCCAGCCCTGTGGCCATCACAGGGGGGGCCCTCTCTCCTGGGTGCTGCTTCCCTGTGTACCTGGAAGCTGATCTTTTGATCTTCTGACCTCTCCTGGGTGGTGCTGCCCCGTGTAGCTGGAAGCCGATCTTCTGACCTCTCCTGGGGAAGCATCTGGCACTCAGACTACTCAGAAGGATGCTGTCTGCAGAGCCCACTGTCAACCCGAGTCTCCACCTTCCAGCAGCAGCAACATTTAGCCCAAGTGATGGTCCTCCCTGTGGGGTGTCACTGCATGTTGTTGTACCTGTCACCACCCATAAGAAAAACACGGACCCCACTTCAGGCTCAAATCAGATTTATTTATTAACACGTACACAGGTAGGTTGCTGCTCCAAAAGGCAAATGCCCCAAAGAGAAAAGCAGACAGCCTTTTATACTCTTTTTTTTGCTATGTGGCAAGCCAAGCGAAAACAGAAGCAAAATGTGGTGCTTAGCTGGGGGCGGAGTTCATGTAGTTGGCTCATGGGGTTGCTGCCTGGTGGTTGGCACAGGGACAGCTTGGAAAGATTAGTAGCTTGGGAAACTCAGTAACCTGGGAAACTCTGCTTGAGTAAGTTTTCACTATTATCAGGGAACTTGGAGAACTTTCTCATCAGAAACCTGTTCTCAGGATTAATGGGGTTTGGGAAGGCTTGCTGGGGACCAAGGCTGAGACAGCCAGGGGCCTTTAGGGGTCTTTCTGCTGAGTTGGTTATCATAATGTCCTCACCCAGACTTGTGGGTAACTGAGACTGAATGAGGTGGCCCCAGTCAGGACTGGAAGAGCCACAAATCCCCTGTCATTCCCACCCCAGGTATCTGAGAGTCCACACCTGCTGACTGCAGCCAGGATGCAGGAAGCAGAACAGCAGAGGTCTGGGAAGGAAGCTGAACCCCAATCCAGCCCAGCGTCAGTTGAGCCGAAGGAGGTGTGAGCCACGTCAAGTAGCAGACCTCAGTATCCTGCAGCTGGGTTGGGGGACTCCTGAGCTGCCACCCACAGCTACATCAGCCAGGCCGGGGGCTACTTTCTCACCCCGCCTTCTCCAGACTTGGTGGGGTCCAGCAGATCAGTGTGGGTTGTACCTTTGTTTGTGACTTCCCTGGTGGCACTGGGATACAGGAAGTAGCTGACCTTACAGCCTTATTTAAAAACTAGCAGTTTTTCTGAGTCACTGCCCCATGTTGGCCTCAGTGGGGCCATAGAGAAGCCAACCCCTTGTGCACACACCTGGCTCTGGTGCCACCCAAATTGATACATTGATTGATTGCAATGTATATTAAAAAGGTATTTTGTAGACATAGAGAGAGGAATATTCTAATACTTACATGGAAAGCAAGGTAGTAAGAATAGCTAAGTAATTTTTGAGAAATAAAAAAGTGGCAAAAAGCAAGGCTCATTCTGTAACTACAATATTAAATTGGCATGAGAATAGACTCTAAGATCAATAGAACAGAATAAAGAACCCAAAAGTGACTCAAATAAATATGCCAACTGAATTTTGACAAAGGTTCCAAAGCAGTTTGGTATAGGATTTTTCTATGAAGGAAAGTAAGTGGACAACCATGGGGGTTGGGAGGGAGAAACTCAATTTATAACTCACACCTTATACAATAATTAACCCAAATGCATTATGGACCTTGATGGTTAATTTCTTGTATCAACTTGGACAGATCGTGGTGCTCAGATATTTGGTCAGACATTATTCTGGGTGTTTTGGGGTGAGATTTACATCTACATTGTTAGAGTAAAGGAAATCACCCTCCTTAATGTAGGTGGGGCTCCATCCAATTAGTTGAAGGTCTGATTAGAACAAAATTAATGTAGTTTTTACTTAAAAAATTTAATTTTGATTGTAATCAAAGATTCACATGCATAGCCATAAAATATAAGAAAGATCCCATGAACTATTATTCATTTGTCCAGTTTCTTCTAAAGGAAACATCTTGCTATCCTACAATATCACAACTGAGATATTTACATTGGCACAGCGAGTATCCAGAATAGAGACAACATGGTCGTTTCCTTCTGAGCAGGTTCAGTCCCAAGTGGCCAAGATTCTGCCTGCATCAGCTGTTATGTGTAATGCTTTTAGTTATAGGTGTTGTGTATTCATGGGAAATTTGATCTGTCAATCAGCTACTATTTAGTTTTGCTGTTATGGTTTTTCATACCTCTCCACAATTTTTGAGAGTATTTTAGTTTAAAATTAGGAAAGAATAAACCAAAGACTATGTTAGATCTCATTTTAAACTGTGGGTTTATAGTAATTGTTAGTGAAAAACAAACAAATATCAACATACCGAAAATATGTTTCTAGAATATTTTTAATCTTTAACAGTTTTAATACAATAAAAATGTATTACGCTATTGATTTTAAAAGACACTGCAAGCATTCAAAAAAAGGTCTAAGATAATTAATAGGTGGCCATTATTTTTCTGTTCCCCAGTGAATATAATAACATCTTTATTTTTCTTTGGTGTAAACAATTCATAGTTAATTTCATAGTTGTCCATTCTGAAATGTTATCATTATTTTTATCTTTTTATTAATGTGTGAAAAACTACTCAGCTTAGCTTGTAATAAGGAGCTGAATTATTACTGGAGCCAAAGAGAATTGGGCAATGGGAAGTCACTGCTAAATGACTGTGGAAAATATTGTCATGTTACTTAACTAACATTAGAAAGTAGTTTATTTTACTGCATTCTATGCAGAGATAAATGCTGCAAAAATTTGTTTAATTTTCTCTGGGTTCAATTTCTAAAGATAAATGTTTTAAAATGCTTTACCAGTAGCATAGCAGGTGAGGCACAAATTGAAATGCACATAACAAACAGAACAATTGTAGTAACTGATAAATTTATCCACAGATCAGTGCTGGAAAATGGCAATGAAACGATAGGACTCTGGAAAGAGTGTAGGGAGATTTAAGGAAATAGAAAAAGTTATAATGACATGTTTTACAAGTAAAATGTATATCATAAAGCAACAGCTAAACAGCTATCTAGATGAATATTTACAATGGTTTTAGACTTTTTCTTTCCAATCAACTTATCTTACATAATTAAACTTTTTGTTGTTAGAAAATTGTGGATTTTTAAACAGTTGGAAGAAACAGTACAGAGAAAATACATGAACCATTCACCTATATTCTTCCATTGGTACATCTTGCAAAATACAAACATCTCAACCGGGACATCTGTGTTGATACGGTGAAGAGAGAGAACACATCGGTTAGCACAGCATGCCTTGTGTTGGCCGTTTAGAGTCCTACCCACCTTGTGTTCCTCTCATGCCTCTCACCGCGGTAACTGTTAATGTTCTCAGGAATGTTACATAAATTGAATCATTCAGTATGTGGTATTTTGTGATTGGCTTTTTGCACACGATATGATTTCTTTGGAAATGCACTGAGGTTGTCGGATATATCTGCCATCCCCAAGCCCTGGGTCACAAACCATTACTGTGTAGGACTTGTTAGGAACCTGGGCTGCACAGCAGGTCATCAGCTGTGGCCCATGAAGCCTCACCTGCATTCACACCTGCTTCCCATCCCTCACATTACCTCTTTCTTTTCTTTTGTTTTATTTTTTATTAAGTCATTTGTACATAGATCATATATACATTTATGCTATTATGGGATTCAATGTGTTGATTATTTGTACAAACTGGATTGCTTACATCCTACTAATCAACATAGCCTTCACCTCATTTATCCAATTAGAGCGTTAAGACATTTGTGTTCTACACCTGATAGATCCAACTTGTAGTTGCAATATGCTCCATAGGTGTGGTCCCCCTACTAACCCTCCCTCGATCGACCCACCCCCTCCCTTCCCCTCTCCTTCCCTTTCCCTCTTTCATCCTAGGCTATAGTTGTGTTTCATTTCTCATACGCAAGTGTGAGTGATTATAAATTGGTTTCAGAGTAGTGCTGAGTACATTGTATATTTTTTTCCATTCCTGAGATATTTTACAAAGAAGAATATTTTCCAGCTCCATCCATGTAAACATAAAAGAGGTAAAGTTTCCATTTGAATGGATTAATAAATTGTGGTATAATATTACCTCTTGAACTCTGCTTCCCGTGAGGTCAGAAGCAGTGTTAGATTCTTAAGGAACTCAAACCCTCATGTAAATTGTGCATGTGAGGGACCTATGTTG
Organism: Perodicticus potto; assembly: GCA_963574655.1. Lineage (NCBI taxonomy): Eukaryota > Metazoa > Chordata > Mammalia > Primates > Lorisidae > Perodicticus > Perodicticus potto. Next base: position 36,212 of record CAUYRH010049267.1, on the reverse strand, counting down.
AACACACCTCAGGAAAATCTAATGCCTGATGATGATCTGAGATGGAGCGGAAATGGTTCCCACTGCATTATGGTGAGTTACATGATTATTTCATTTTATATTACAATGTAATAATAATAGTGAAGTGCATGATAAATATAATGGGCTCAAATTATCCAGAAACCATCCTCTCACCACCCACCCTGCCAACCATGGAGAAATCGTCTTCTGTGAAACTGGTCCTTGGTGTCAAAATGGTTGGTGACCACTGGTACATATCAATGATTTGTTATTTTATTTTATTGTTGGGGATTCATCAAAGGCACAGAGAACCAGGTTACACAGATTGTAAACAGATTGCATTTGTTTAGGTAAAGTCCATCTTATAACTATGTCCCACCTCCAAGAAGTGTGTCACACACTGTGACCCCTCCACCCCTCCCTACTTCCCTCTCTCCACACCCCCATTCTCCCACCCCCATCATGTACTAGGTCATCAATTGTCCTCCTATTTTAAATTTCTGGATAGCATTACATCATATGAATGTATTATATTATCATCTGTTTAACCATTGACCAGTTGATAGACATGCGCATGTGATCTGGTTTCTTTGCAATCATTGCCACCATTTGGTGTGGCTACTATTGTCTGTTTCAGCCATTCTGATCACATCTCTTCGTGGTTTTAATTTGTATTTCTCTCGTGGTTGATGATGTTGAATATCTTTTTATGCACTTATCATCTCTATGCCCTCGTTAAAGAAATGTATGATGTCCTTTGTTCCTTGTGCAATTTTATTTATTTTTTTATTAAGTCATTTGTACATAGATCATGAATACATTTATGCCATTATGGGATTCAATGTGTTGATTATTTGTGCAAATAGGAGTGCTTACATCCTACTAATCAACATAGCCTTCACCTCATTTACCCAATTACAGGGTTAAGACATTTGTGTTCTACACCTGATAGATCCAACTTGTACTTGCAATATGCTCCATAGGTGTGGTCCCCCTACTAACCCTCCCTCGATTGACCCACCCCCTCCCTTCCCCCTTCCCTCCCCTTCCCTCCTTCATCCTGGGCTATAGGTGTGTTACATTTTCAGTATGTTTCACTCTTGAGTTTTGAGAATCTTTATATATTCCAGGTACTAGTCATATGTCAAATAGATACTTCTAGTATCAGGTCTATGAACTTTGCCATGTCCTAGATCCTGAAGATTTTCTTCAATTTCTTTTGTTCCAGGTGTCTTAGAAAGTAAATTTTTCTTTAAGCACATGATGCGTTTTGAGTTAATTTTGGCATAAGATGTGATGTTTAGGTTAAGGTTCTTTTTTGCTGATGGGTATTTAATTAGCCCAGAACCATGGTTGATGAGGTTCTTCTTCATCCATTACTGGTACACCACCAAAGTAGATCAATGGGGGCATGTGAATGTGTATATTTATGGGTTCTCTAGTCTCCTCATTGATTCCACTAAATATCACACACACTTCAATATCTTGACTGTACATTTAGAAAGTAAGTCTTGAGATCTGGTAGATTGATTTTTTCTGTTATTCTTCATCCAAAATTATTTTAGTTGTTGTTCCTCTGCCTTCCATACAAATTTTAGAGCAATCTTGTCTTTATGGACCAAAACCATCTTTGTGAAAGACTTTAAATTCTTTAAACCTATGTCTCAATTTGTAGTTACTTATCATCTTTACTACATTGAGTTTCAATACATGAACATGATATTTTTTCCATTTATTTCATCTTTGATCTTTTTCTCTTTTTGATAGTTTTCAGTATATGATATCATTTCCAAACATTTTCTTGCATTTATATACAAATATTTTATTTATTAGGTGATTCAAAGTGGTATTAATTTTTTAATTTCTTTATCCATGTGTCTACTGATTGTATATAGAAAAGCTATTGAGTTTTATGTTTATTCTGTATCTTATAAATATTTCAATGCAAATTATTAGTTTTAGGAGACATTTGTCGATTTCTTTTGATTTCTAGATAATTATGACATTTTAAAATTTATTTGATTTCTAGACAGTTATGACATTTCAAAATTCATTTCTTCTATTTTATCCTGTGTAATGCTTGTTTCCTTTTCATTCCTTATTGTTCTGGCTCATGTCCAGCACTGTGTGGAAGATGAGTGGTGGGTAGAGTAGATGTTTTTTACTTCTTCTCAGTTTAAGTTAGCTATGTGTTTTTGTAGATACCCTTTATCAAGTTGAGCAGTTCTCCTCTATTTCTAATTCTAATTCCAAGAATTTTTATTCCTAAATTATGAGAAGATGTTGACTTTTATAAAATCCATTTTCTGTCAATTGATGTAATCATGTTGCTTTTCTCCTATACCTTTTTAATATGATGCATAACTTCAACTGATTTTTAAATTTGAAGCAACCTAGCATCCGTGGAATAAGCCTTACTTTGTCATTTTAAATATAAAAATCTCTGTACATTGCCTATTTCTATTCATTAATATTTTCTTAAAGATTTTTCTGTCTATATTCATAATGATATCAACCTGCAATTTTATTTTTTGAACTGTCATCTGATTTTTGTATAGGAATAATACGACCTTCATAAAATAAATTTGCCTACGTCCCCTCCTCTTCCACGTTTTAGGAGATATTGTGTAGAATTGGTGTTAATGTTTTTTAAGCGTTTATAACAATAGTCCACTTATGTTAACTGATTTTAGAGATTTCTCATTTTGAATAAAAACTAATTTCCTTAAGGTTTATAAGGTTACTCAAATTATTTATTTGACATTGGGTAAGTCATGGTACTTTTTTTTTTTTTGCAGTTTTTGGCTGGAGCTGGGTTTGAACCTACCACTTGCAGCATATGGGGCCTGCACCCTACTCCGTTAAGCCACAGGCGCTGCCCTGTCATGGTACTTTTGAGGAATTAAAAAATTATAAAATTGGGCATCACCTTGTGGCTCAAAGGAATAGGGCGCTGCCCCGATATGCTGGAGGTGGCGGGTTCAAACCCAGTCCCAGTCAAAAAAAAAAAAAAAAGAAATTATAAAATTGATATGAGTAGAATTGTTTTTATTATTTCCGTATTATCTTTTTATGTCTGCAGGGGTGATGGTGATGCCTCTTTTTGTAGTTTGGTTTTTATAATTCTGTAATTTTTTATCCTCTCTCTAGCTTTACTTTTGTCAATCTTTCTGGAGCTCTGGCAATTGTTCTGATCTCTTCAATAAAAGATCTTTGTTTCACCAGCATTTCCCTATTGTGTTTCTACATTAACATTCATTGATTTAAACTCATACTTATTATTTCTATTCTCCTTGTTTGCTTGGAATTTAGTTTGTTTCTCTTTTTCTAGAATTTTTAAGTAATATCTTAAATTATCGATTGGAAACTGCCTTCATTCTAATGTACAAAATTTGTGCTAGAAATTTTCCTCTCAAATTGCTCTAGCTGTGTCAGACAGTTTAATATGTTATATTTTTATTTTCATTCAGTAAAAAATGTATATTTTGATATATATTGCCTCTTACACTCATAGATTATTTGAAAATTTGTTGTTTAGTTTCCAAGTATTTGCAGATTTTCTTCTTCTCTTTCTCTTATTGATTTCTATTTTGAAATCATTTTGATCAGAAAATATGTTCTCTATTATTTCAATTTTAAATTTTTTTGAAGTTTATTCTTTGGCCCAGGATATGGCTTACCTTTGTGCTGGGATTCCCTTGAGATGAATGTTAGATTTCTCATAGCCCACAGGTCTGCTGTACTCAGACAAGGTCATTTTAATTGCTTTGTCTTCAGGCCCACTGATTTTTTTTCTTCTGTCCTCCCCACTCTCCTTTTGAGACAGGAACCAACTTTATGAAAGACAATTTTTCCATGGACAGGAGGGCATGGAGGATGATTTTTCCATGGGAGGTGGAGCTCAGGTGGTGATGTGAGCAATTGGGAATGGCTTTAAATACAGAGGAAGCTTCCCTGGCTGGCCCACTGCTCACCTCCAGCTGTGTAGCCTGGTTCCTAACAGGCCATCGACGCCTGCTGGTCCTCAGCCCAGGGCTTGGAGAACACAGCACGTGACCATCTGCCTTTTGAGTTCACCTAGAATTCTGAGGGCCATGGGAAGAAACCACGTAGCTTAAGAGGAAAACAATTTCAGGTTTTTGACATTCAGTCTTGGCTGGGGTTAACCTGAACAGCAAATTGTCATATAAGCTTCCCTAGAAACTTTATACGTTGAAGAAGTTACTCCATATCTTCCCATTCTCTTCAAAATCCAAGTCCACTCTCATCCCTTTTCACTCAGCAAATCACTGAAAACAAGAAATAATAGAGAAGTATCACCTACTAGCTAATCAAATTAAGTAAAGCTAGGAAGAACTAACATGTATGCAATAGCACAGGAATAGGCTAACAATTAATTGAATTTAATACAAAGTCCAAAATATAGGGCTAAATATTTACAAGGGTAATTGTAAAATGCAGGTGGCCTTCCACAGCAGTGGGTGAATGGATGGGCGATGGTCCTGTGAGGGCCACCAACCTGCTAGCAGTTCCATGCACATTCAGGTCTATGTCCAGGAAACTCCGCTTGAGCTCAGATCTGTAGGAATATACGATTCCTTGTGTTCTCAGAAAACTGCTGCCTGCGTCATGACCCAAGGCTATTGACTGTGCTGCCTCTGAGCCTGGGGTCTCCTCCCACCATCACACTACAAAGGCTACCTTAACTTTTTGCCTTTCAATTTGTTTCCAGTTCCCTGGGATGGAGGGGGTTTTTATTTCCCAAGTTCCACTGTTACATGAATATTTTATTTATCATTTTGTTCATAAACTGCTCTGTGCCTGAAATCCCCTCAGTTTTAATGATGGTGTTAAATCCTGTTCACCTCAATGTGTGATTGGGACTAAGAAATGTGCTCACTGTAATTTGGAAACCTTTTGTTCTACAGACGTCCATGGAGTGTCTCGTGTAAGCACAGGGGATGGTGTGAGTCATGGAGGCAGACAGATGATAAACAAGACCTGGTCCTTGCCCTGGGGCAGCTCTGTAGCCCAGTGGTTGAAGCAATTTGACCTGTGGGTAAAATTTATTATAAAAAAAAAGACCTGGATGCACTTAGCTTGAAAACCAGAACCATTAGGGATGATTTAATAACAGAGTGTGATCATATTAAAGTTAGGGAAGGAGACGCATTAAACTGCTCTCAATTTTTCTGAAGACCTAACAAGACAATTAAACACTATTTGAAGAGTATGTTTCCATAAATACATTTTATTAAAAAATAGGTTACCATAGGGCATACAATTATTATTTTTCATGCTACTTCAAAATAAGGATGAATCAACTTGTGTGTGTGTGTGTGTATTTATATGTATATATATGTAGCCTGAAAGAAATTGTGCAGTAATGCCATTTTTCTTTGACCATTATTTTATGAATATTTTGTAATTTTAATTTTATTAGTGCTTGACAAGGATATATTTATTGTTAGTCAAGGATATGTTTACTTGACTTAATCTTGACATTTGTGATATCAACTTGAAAGTGAATGATAACACGTATTGTACGACTCTCTTGTATAAAACATTTATGGAGTTATAAAGTAGATCTTATACATTTATAAGTATTCAAGCATTCCTGTTCAGTTATTATACCAAAGATAACTGGAGAAAGTCATTTCTATTCCAGGGAATTAGAGGGACACTATCTGTTATGCAAAGTCACACTTCAACAAACTGGATGAACGCAGCTCTTTAGAAGTTGTGACATTTGCATATAAATTTAAACTCTGCCCCTGAGCCATAAGAATAAATTAATAATCCAATTTAAATATGTGAAAGATATGTCTCATAAGAAATATGGCCCTGAAAGATATATTATAGTGGGAATAGAGTAGGAAAGATGTTCTTCCTAATAACATTTAATTTTACTATCACAAAAAGTAGAGGAATGTGGAGTCCATGCAATTTGTATAGTGTATCTAAAATACACATCTCTAATAAGGAAACCTCTGTAAGGCAGAAGCAATATTCCCATAACAATTAAGGTTAAGTTATGAATTTAGTGATAAAGAAGGAGAATTATCCTATTTTAACAAGAAAATGAAAAGATAAGCCAAATTAAAAGTTTAAGAAAACACTAGCAACAATGTCTCTGTAGTTAGAAAACTTTTAAAATGTACAGCCTTGGTACAATCTAAATTGGGTAGACCTTGGTGGGTCAGTAATTTAAAGCTGGGTGTTAAAATTGACTCATTAACTAGGACGAGGAAGAGGCACCAGACCTCAAACCTGTCTTCATATCCTGATTAGAATTTTCTCAGAATAAATCTGGTTGCATAGAGAAAAACAGTATGTTCTTTTATTGGTTACATTCAAAGATACATCAAGGGCAATTTTATTAGCATTCCTAACAAGCAGTATGTAACTCACACATACACATGGTGGCAAACCAGTCCTCGTAGCGATGAATTCACTCACACTGAAATTCAGTTCACTCAGTTAATGAAGCATTTAGGAACCTCAGTCGTCTGACTGTGCTGAGTTCTAATCATCATCATGTTCACTTATTGTGATTTGATTTGCGTTGAACTGACAAATCACTGTCCAGTTTGGCACAGTCATGTCCGTAGAACCTAACTGAGGACAGAAAAGGGAGCGTTCACCTAAAGCATGGGGATGTACTTGAATTCTGTTACCTTTTATACTTCACCTTCACTGAGTGTGGTGTAGCAGTGTTTCTCTTGTTTGTGATTTTGTTTCCTGAGAGGAGACATGGCTGTATGAAGATAGAGCTGATCGTTGATCTGGTTCCAAACTTGTTCTGTGTTTTTCTGCATAGGGACAAGCTAGTCGTGGGATTTAGTTTTTTGCAAAGGGGAATTAATTGGTATAGATTTATTATGGACTAAAGGAAGTCGCTATTCGATATTATTCCCTCCATCGCTTTTATTTAACCCTAGGGTTAATAAATTTCCTACAAACAATAGTGAAAAAATAAGACACATTTTCTCCTTATTGCAAATTACTTTACCAAAGTAGTCACACCGACTGCAGTCCTCAGCGCTGTTGGCCACACCCCTGGAAGATGTGAGAATGTCGGAATCAGTGATCTGCCATGACGGGCTCCCCTGGGTTCCCGGGAAAAATTGCATTTTCAGAAATGCAATGGACTAACTTTACATGTAGCAATTACTGAAGATTAAATTGAAGAAAAGTAATTAAATATATTAAACAGCAACTTAATATATATTCAGACTTCCCTATCTAGGTATTCTATATTTTCCTACTGTCTACACACTTATGATTCTATCCATCTATTGAACCTGTGTGGTAGAAATAACGCACAATTACATGTCACTGCATACTACATTTTTTTAGCTTGTCTATTAGAAAAGCACTGGCAAGGTGGTTACATGAACCAGAGTAACATTAAAGTTTGCCATGATCAGATGATTTTGATTATGATACATTTAGTTGATTTGCTTGGAAATTTTTCTAAATTAATTTTATAACACCAACACAATCCTGATGGTAACAGGTGAAAAAACCCACCATACAATCATGACACCTATAATATACATACCCTAGAGCAAAGGGCTCTGTATATCTAAATAAATAATACACTGTGATGATAAAATTCATTGAATGACTGCACGGGTAGTCATATGGAATTAATCTACAGTTAAACTTTGAATAGAAAAAACTTCTTAATATTTTAGTATATAGAAAAATCACTGAAAATTTAACATCCTTTCATTATAAGAAATAAATCATTGTGAAAAATAACAATATAATTGGGTGGCACCTGTGGCTCAAAGGGGTAGCGTGCTGGCCCCATATGCTTCAGGTGGCAGGTTCAAACCCAGCCCCAGCCAAAAACTGCAAAACAACAACAACAACAAAAAAGAACAATACAATTTTACTTCCTTGTCACAGGTCATAGTCAGTAGTGAGCTTCATCAAAATGCTGATGCACTGCAGGTGTTACCTCTGAAGCTTCAAGAAGACAGGTTATTCATTTTCACCACCACTACTGAATTCTTTGCTTGGGTTTTTGCCATTGGACCAGGGTATAGACAAAATAATTAAGCCTAAATTTATGAAAATCAATTAAGTACCATTTTAACTATTTTCCAGTGGAAAGATTTTATAGCTAAAAATCAAAACATTTATAGTCTACACTTAATAGATTTGACATGTACCCTTGTAATATGCACCATAGGTGTGGAAGTGTCTTAACACAATAATTAAGTAAGTGAAGTGAAGGCTATGTCAACCAGGTTGATGTAAGAATTCCAAATTGTACATAAAATCAGCACATTGTACCCCATACATGCATTAATGTATACAGTTATAATTTAATTTAAAAAGAACCTATATAGTTTTCCCTCTTAACTCACATAATTCCAAGCATTTGGTACTTATACTAAGCCTTTTTATATGTAATTTTTCTACCTAATCTGTCATCATTCTTTTCTTATATAAAATGCCCTGTGTTCCATTTCTTAAAAATAAATAAACAAGTAAAATAAAATGAAAATCCAAACAAACCTACTGAAACACATTGGAACTAAGAAAATAATTATGTTGGGAACTACGAAGTAAAAAGTGAAACGCGTATCTTGTGTAACACGTGTGTGAAAATACAGGACCTTTAAGGAAATATTACAGATTGCCACTGGGAGCCAGAGCTACTGGCCAGAAAGAGAGTGTTTCTCTATTATGGAGTGGGTAGATTATCCCCAAACTCATCTTTGAGCAGACTATATTTTAAATCGAAACTCTAAAGGTATTTTATATGATTAAATGATTTTCAAATAGACACTGTCATATCATAATGTCAGCTAAGTAGTCCAGTTCCTTGCACTGTGTGTTAGATGGCAAAGGAGCACCTGTGTGTCCGTGTTACCACAGTGACTATCGTTCCCAACTGTGCCTCCAGGCTGTTCCAGGTCCGTCTCAGACCATCCCACCACTGCATCAGCAGCTTCACGGATACATCAGGGCACACACATGCTTTCATAATCCGAGACAGAATTAATAAGAGTCTGGCATCGAGTGATATTGCAGAATACACGTGACAGAAGAACTGAGAGCTCTGAAGGAATTTCTAACTTAGACAAACTTGAAGCACGCATTTCCCAGGAGGCCGGAGTGTGGCAGGTGCTCCAGGGAGTGAGCCGGCCGGCAGTGCGCTGGTCCCTGGGCGGCTGGCGCTGGCCCCCTGCTCCCGTGACACCTGCCCATCAACTCCTGCCACCCTCATCTCTGAGGGCCACAAACTGGCTGTCCAGTGGCTGGCCAGATGTGACTTCACACTCCAAAATAGTCTGTTTACAGAGATGATCGGTTCTCTTCTTTCCTGAAACTCCTCCTCCAAGTTTAAAGGGCATATTATATACTATGCAGCATTAGAAAAAAAATGGAGACTTTGCCTCTTTTATTTTTACATGGATAGAGCTGGAAAACATTCTTCTTAGTAAAGTATCTCAGGAATGGAAAAAACAATATCCAATGTACTCAGTACTACGGTGAAACCAATTTATACTCACTCACACTTGCATATGAAAAATGAATCACAACTGTAGCCTAGAATAAAGGAGGGAAGGGGAGGGAGGGGGAAGGGAGAGGGGTGGGTAGATGGAGGGAGGGTTAGTAGGGGGACCACACCTCTGGGGCATATTGCAAGTTCAAGTTGGATCTATCAGGTGGAGAACACGAATGTCTTAACGCTCTAACTGGGTGAATGAGGTGAAGGCTATGTTGATTAGTAGGATGTAAGCACTCCTATTTGCACAAATAATCAACACATTGAATCCCATAATGGCATAAATGTATTCATGATCTATGTACAAATGACTTAATAAGAGAAAAATTAATAAAGTGCATTATTTCCGTGATCACGAACTCTGCTGTGGTCCTGTACAAGGCAGCAAGCCCTATACAGGGCACATTCCAGGTGGAGTAGGAAGCCACTGGGTGACAATGTGACCCCTAAAATTTAACGCTGATGGGAATTTACGCAATTGAACATGACTGAGGACTTTCTAAGTCTGACTCTAAGAGCAAAATTTATAAATTAAAATTTTGATTGATTTGACCATTTTAAATATTACTCCTGTAAGAGAAAGAAGCAAAATAGAATGAAACAAAAAAAAAGGGAAAGGACAAAAGAGGGGGTGAGGAAAGTAGGAAGGAAATGAGAAAAACATAAGCAGAAAAGAATAAGAATTTGATAAAATATTTTTGATAATTTTTTTTGATAGAAATTAAAATGGAAACATACTCACAAAATCTTTAAATGACTAAGGACTAATATCTGTAAGTATGGAAAGTCTTTAAAACTTAATTTTTAAAAAGCACAATTTAACATGAAATGAAAAAGCAATTCACAAAAGAAGAAATGTGTGGCCAATAATTGTTTGAGAAACAAGTAACACACAGATAATTAATGTATTTTATGAATTATCAAATTAGTAATGATGAAGAAGAATGAGAAATCCTAATATAGGGCTAACTGGGGAAGGAGGCATACTCAAATCTTCTAGAAAAAAATGTAATGTTTATATTTTTTATTTAGCAAAAGACTTAGGCATATGTATTACCATTTGCACAAGCATCCTATGGAAATAATTTGAAATATATTTTCATTGAATCACAAACATGTCTTACAATCATTGTTCAGATGAGCCAAGTGCATGACCCAAGAGTCCCACATTTATAGCTCAATCACAAACACCCCAGGCAACAGCCTGCAGTCTGCATCATGAACCATTCGAGCATTTATATCAATATATACACCAATATATCTTCAGTAAAACAAGTAACAACGTTAACATGTATTTTATCCTATTTGCACATTTTGCTATTTTTGCTTTTTGATTATGAATTGTCTGCAATAAAAATTATTTTTTAAAATTAAAAACTAACAGATCATTTTATTTTAGGGCTGTTTGTATATAGCTACATACGTGGTCTATATAAATGTCCGTCTCCTGGCAGCTTGTGGCTATTGCTTTTGACGAATGTCAATTGATACATGAAGCTTTGCGTAAATGTCTGTGGGACATTTATTCATGGTGCATCTGCCTTCAGATTCGGGCAGCAGTGTGGGCAACCTGTGGACAACACTCACAGCTGTCCAGGAAATCTTGCAGGGTGGAAGACCACTTGAGTTTTGCTAAGCCAGTGTTCTATCATATGTTAACTAACATTGACAGGCTAGCTGTCATATTACCAACAATACCTTGATTATCCTTAAATGCAGAATAGTATAAATATCCCAGTTGCTCATAAACACACACTGGGACTAGGATTCAGGGGTAAGCAATGTGTTTGAGAGGTGAAGAAGCTGGAGGTGGCCGGAGAAAGGAAGGCAGTCCCCCAGGGTGGGGGTGAGAGGTCTGCTGAGCTGCTCTCTCCCCTCTGCGTCTCCCAGTAACATCGCCGGCCTGAGCCAAGCCTTAACTCTCAGACTTTAGACCTTCCTTGAACCAATAAACACCTTTACCTATAAAAGATTTATACGGGAGGTTGACTTTTGTGCTGCTCATGCTAATTGGAAAGTTGTGTTTGTCTTCTAATTTTAAAAGATATACTGCCATGGTATTCATTTCTATTTTTTCTGTGGTATGTTCTTCGAGCCCATATAACAGTATTTATCCCATTCATAACCATAGGTTAAATGTACCAATTTTTAAATAGTTTATAACAAGGATATTAGATGGATTTGTACAACATGCTTACTTTTCTTCTGGTAATCTTTTTAAAGTTACAAAATTTTTCCTCTCTGAAATAAAACAATTTACAAAAAAATTGTCCCACTTCTCCATAGGTATGAACAATTGATTACATATGTTATCTAGCTTTTTTACTCATTACCCAATTCATACTGTTGACCAAGGAATGTCCATCCCTGTCCTCACACTTCACCTCAAAGGGCTTTGCAGAGGCCCAAGACGGTATGAGGCCGTGGGTCAGCACGCCGGGCGTTGTCTGGAAGCAGATGGACAGCTGAACCTCACTACCCTGCCTTTACTTTCCTACATTAAGACCCCTCCTGTATTAAGGCTGACTTTTCTTTTCTGTTCCTTTTCAAGCACATCCCAAAGTCTGTCTTATCCTACCACATTTTCCACGGCACACTATGTGCACTTCAGAAATCTCACCAGTACATTGTTCATCCTCTGTCATGTCAAAGATGTTCACCCCTCAATTTTGAAAAGGAAAATTAATTATTTTACCTCCACAGGGAGGTGAGGCTGCTAATAATTGTGACAGGTGTGAGAACATAAAGTTATTAGACATGTAAGCCAATAAGAAGCCAACCTGCCTTACGTAGTTGCATGAAGACGTAGGGCCGCTGAAGCAGACACAAAGGTTTTATTACTCGCGGTGAAGGCGGCAGCTGGGTCCCAGTCATGGTGCCCTCCCAGCTCCTCATTCCCCGTGTACAACACAAAAGCCCATCCTAGGTGCACAGTAGGCAGGGCTCGGAAGAGGAACACAGAGCTGAGGGCTCACCACTTGCATGGGAGGGAAAACATGCCTTCTCTTTGTTATCTAAGCCTTCAGTATTTTTTTCAGTGGAAACAGAACCCCAAGGAATAGTCCAGATAAAAAGCAGTCAGGTCCTCCTTTCTTGGAATTCTGAAAAATGTACAAGGATACTCACGGCTCATGGCAGATTCATCTTCCAGTGTCGTCTTTCTATACAGCAGGTGGCAGAAAAGAAAACCAGGGAGAAGTCCCACCCTCTGAGTTACAGTTTGCTTTCGTCTCTGCATTTCCAGGATGAGAAGTTGGGCTATTAAAGGGGAACCCCACAACATAAAGGTAGTTTGCTCGTGATTAGATAACCCACAGTATAACGATAGTTTGCTTGTGATTAGAAAGTTACAAGTAATAGGGCAAGGACTAAATCCAGGAATAAACCCTTTGTTCTCTACTCTCTCCAAAACCAAATTTAGATGAGAGAATAAAATATAGAAAAAGTAGCAGAAGAAGCCACATTAAAGTATCTCTTTAGTCTTGATTTTAACTCCAATGTCATTTCCACTTTTCATATACTTTCACGTTCCTGACAGCTTTGACCTTGGCTGATTTCTCTTCCAACACAGAAAATTTTATTATGGCCCAAGAACATGTGTTACCACCCAAGGACAGTTACGGAAAACTTGGTCACTGATATTAAAATGTACTTTGTGTACACACATGGGTTTGTGAGCCACTCACCTACCATCTTTGACTTTGAGGCAGGTCAAAATGATCTTACCATTGACATGCTAAATATACCCGTTTTATTGTTGGGCAGCTTATAAACATAGTTAAACTCACCTTATCATAACATCTTATCTACTTAAAGCAAGGTGTCTGTCATTTTCTGAAAAAAAATCTTGAGGGAAGTAACCAGTTATTCAGTTCAATTACCGTCAATGTCAGCACATGCTTCTATAACACATGCTAATTATCAAGTTTATTATCATTTCCTAAGTAAGCAAAAAAGTACAATATATTTAGAGATAGTATTAAAATTTTACATAATTGATGTTGACACATACTTTGGGGGGGAACTTGATAACACAGCATGGAGTTGTGAATGCATTTATTTTTCTTATGCGGCCATTGGCACCATGTTTTATGGAAAGATTAACACTTTCCTTTGTTTTGATGATTACCCTTTGCGCAGTTTCACCCTTGCAGTTCTGATGCCAGCTTATTGGAGCTTTGAGTTTGGAGTCCATACTTCTGAGGTTCCTGGAAGTTACCGTAACTCTCATAAACACTGCCTTCATCCTGTTATCTGGCCCTCTAAAGGACCATCCATTCTGTTAAGAAACTTTTGTAGTTTAAACAGACTTTTAATAGCTGCAGCAGAAAATATTCTGAGTTACATAGACCTTTAGAACTTTGACCAGGAGTGGAATGTTGTAGGTAGAGACCCTGAAATGTAAGTCAAGCTGATTTGAGGTTCTCCTGAACTCTGAACTGTAGCCCTTTTCACAAGTCTGCTGTATGTTATAGGCTGTCTCAATTTCTTGATCAAATAAAAGTTTTATCATCTCAATAAAGAGAGCAATGGTGTTTTTCTTGACTCTGTCAAGAGAATCCTTGATCCCCACCCTTTGAGATTCTATAAAATGAGAAGGACATTTGTCCCATCCTTGGATCTGACTCAGGTTGGCAGTTGGCCTCTTCCGGGGGCAGGGAACATGGTGCTGGTCATAACTCTCCCCCTCACATTCGTCTCAGTGTTGTGAAATTCTAACATTCCTTCTATCAGAGTCTTTGAGCATTATGTATAAAAAATTTTAGTCTGGAAATGCAGATGTGAAATTCATAAGCTTCATGTAAATTTTTGCAAAAAAAAGAAGAAATTTGTTAAACCTTCTATTTTGAGGAAATAGAAATGTTTGCAGAGGGCAACACAACGTGTGAGTTAATTAAACAGAACTGGTTAGTAGAAGGCAGGGCAAACTTGTGAAAAACCATTAAAAATGTCACTTTAATAAAATTTGCTCCAGTAAAAAAGTTTAATCAATTGAAATTAATAAACATGATTATGTTCATAAAAAATGGTTATGAGGCATGTCCTGGGGAAGTACTCAGCTTTTGAAAATTCCATTCAGTTACCCATTTCCATCAAACTAGGAGAATTAGGTCAACCAGATGTCAATGAGAATCTGTATGTCCACATCACTCTTACTATGGCCACAAGGCAACTCTGTCCTGGAATCTATATTTATTAATAGTCTTAATAAGTAAGCCAAGAGACTCACACTGGAATTTGTTTTACTCAAGATTTCTTGAGTTAATACTTTGCATGAAATATCTTACTTTATAACAGTGAAATTGCTTTCTCTTTTGTCTTGTGATTTTTTTTTTTTGAGGTGAAATTTAAGTTTTTATGTGAGTAGTACTATTATACCTATCTTGAGTGTCTTGCTTGTACTGTATCACATCCTAACTTTGTTTAATTCTTAATAAACTGTTAACTTGTTAAAAAAAAAAAAGATTTCTTGAAGAAATAGGTGCTTTAAAATATTTAACTGAATGTATTTTGGAATAGTTTTCCTGTTTCCCACTTGACATACCTCCATTACCACAAGCATGGCACTTGTTAACCTGTTTTAAATTTGTGGACATGCCTCACATCAATTAGTGACCTGCTGTTACTAAGATGAAATGCCTGTCCATCCAAAAGTATAAAAAATGCTAAGAATTCCTTCATGCCTTTTATTTAAAGTTGATACAATAAAATAGTTTTTTCCTCTGTCCTTGGAATCTAACCCACAAGGTCAAAAGTAGTAAAAAAAAACAAAATGTGGAGATAAAACCCCATATCAAAGATAGTGAAATAAACTCTGCTAAATCCTGATCAACCTGGAACTGTGTCCGGGAGGAAGATGTGTTGATGCCTCACATTGTGAACCTCCATAAAAACAGTGACTCATAAAATGAATGGACTTGCTTTAAAAGGGCCACTCAACAGTATTTTAATTGGAACTCTGAAGTAAGTATAAGAATTCACCAACTGCAAAGCAGTGAAGTAGTGAAGACTCATACGAAGGAAAGGAAGGGAGGAACCTAGAGAAAACTAGGTCCAATCTCTGGTTTTTATTAGGTGTGACCAGCAAGGGGCAGAGGAGGGAAAGCTGCTAAAGGAGGCAAATAACAATCATGCATTCCCACATAGAAAGCAGAAGCCCTCAGGGTCTCACTGAGGAAAACAAGTAAACCTGAGAAGGTAGGGAAGAGAAAAGAGAAAAAAGAAAAAAAATGACTATTATAGCAAAAGCCTAGAAGATCCAATTCGATCCTGAGCTCACCTGCTTTGAAAATTGGTTGATGTTTTTTCAAATGTTGAATCACAATTTTAAAAAAATTGCTGAAAAAAGCATTGTTTACTATTCCTTCCCAAAGGACAAATTTGCGATAAGCCAGTCACTGCTGTGTTTTTCACTCTTCCATTTTCCAAATGAATATAGTATAATGTTCATGTTGTTTATTCTGAACCTCCTTATACTGGATGTGTTTGGAACAGAGAAACTGTAAATTGATTAGCGACTTAAAGCTACACCTTCACATGGTAGAGAGGTCTTTTTATCACCCAGATATTTTTGTTCCCTTTCTCAGGGATGAATGCAATAACCAGAAGCTTTGGCGTTATCATATTTATATTTAGAGATGGGAAAATCACATTACACACACACACAAATGAAAAGGTTGCACATGAATGTTTGGAAGTCCTAATAACTCCCATTATCTATTAATCTCCTTTTTTCTTGCTAATAGAACTTCTATCTTGTTGGAAGTAGA
Organism: Perodicticus potto; assembly: GCA_963574655.1. Taxonomy (NCBI): domain Eukaryota; kingdom Metazoa; phylum Chordata; class Mammalia; order Primates; family Lorisidae; genus Perodicticus; species Perodicticus potto. Next base: position 19,913 of record CAUYRH010049267.1, on the reverse strand, counting down.
GTAGGGCTTAGATGTTTAAAATTATTACTGCTCAGCTCTCTTGAAGATAAGAGAGTACAATTATATGACCGTTATTGGGTGAAACACCCAGGTAAGGATTAAAATGTGCTTTTATTCTGAAAGTCCTCATTTTGATCTTTCCTGTTACTCTGCATTCATAACTGGAAAAGACTGTACCATCTGAAGTTTCCAGGGCTGTCGGGTGAACATTGGGTCACCTTGATGATGGGGGCCTATGTGCACCATCCTAGGGAGAAAGAGAAAATAGCATGGATTTGGGCATGAAGGAGTAATGGCAGAAAACTTTTCAAATTTGATAAAGACATGAATCTGAACATCATCAAAGCTTCATAAACTCTGAATAGTATCAACTTAAACAGATCCACACGTCTTCAGCCTAAGATAATCTCCATACCACTCTGAGGATCCGAGTGGGTCTCTGCATTGTTGAGGAAGGATGTTTGGCATAATTGAAGGGACATTTAAATCAAAGGACGTAATGAGGAGCAGTGACTGACTTCTGACCTTCCGCTCTACTTCTCTGCTTTCTTAAAACTAGCCTGAAAAAAACAAATCTTGAAAAAAATTAACCCAATTCTGAGAAGTGTTTCTTGGTTGCTGCTTTGTTCATGCAAATAGAGTAATTTAAACTATTCCAGTGGTCTTCACCTTTTGACATGTTCTTAGCATTATCATATTGAACTCATTTACATGAGTGTCCCACGGAGAACCTTTACTCCTTATCCCTGAGAATTTCAGTGTGAAAAGAATTTGGTGTGGCCTTCATGACATCAAGTTTCACAAAGGGGCACACTTCATACTGTCATCACAAAAGGGGCCCCTGGTTCTGAGGTAACAGTTTAGCTTGGTTTTGGATCCCTTCTTTAATTTCCTATAGCCAACATTCCTGGCCCACACCACTTCTTGTCAGGGATTCCAGCCGGCTCCTGGAGCCTTATTTTTGTCCCCAAACACAGTCTGACAGCCATGCTGTCACTCACCTAAATTTACTGACTTCTCCCATTTTTACTAATTGACACCAACATTTCACTCCTGCAACTTAATAAATGCTCCTTTTGATTAATACTAAAGCAACTGTGACCTTATCTTACCCAATACTTCTCTGTATGGCAGTTGGAAATAATCTACAGTCTCCTTGGATCAACTGAGGTCCTGAGATCAAAGCACAGTTTAGCTGAGAAAAAAGGGCAGGAAAGGCCTCACTTAGCAACTGTAGACAATTCTTAGATATAACCAAGAAGTGTGAGCACCATTTGTACCCAGGTTGATGATTGACAGAAGCCATTGCTATGTCATCCTGGTTACTTTGTCATGTTTGGAAATTCTGGAGATGTCGACATTAAATACCCCCCAATTCATGCACACGTGTTCTCAGGTATGTAATTATTCATAGAAAGAAGATTAAGCACACCCAATGTAAATGCTAGTTGTATTTGTTTGTAAAAGGTGAGTTTTAAATGATTTTTTTTACTTCGTTTCCCCTTAATTTCCTTAATTTTCAAATTTCCCAAAAATAGTGCATAAATCTGATGAAAAAAGAGCTATTTAAAATCATTACATGAAATTCTATCTTTCTAGGATTTATACTTATATTAAAACATGTGAACCATAAAATGATTAGATAGAACAGTTTTGACATATAAGATCAGATGTTACTCTTCTTTTCAATCTCCATAATTTCTACATGTGTTCTTTTACAATGAAAAATACAAATTTTTTACAAAATAAATGTAGCATCACTGAGGCCACTCTGTACATATTACACTTCTTATTTCTATTTTATGAGTGCAGCTGCAACAGATCATAGTAACAAGACTCAGCCTCGACAATAAAAGAATTCTTGGGAATTCATATTTTTCATCCAATATTTACCATATCTACTTAGAATCCCTTGGCACTCACAGTCAGGAAATCAAAAATTCTGTGTTTTCTTTATTTAAGTGATAATTCCTTGCATTGCTTTTCTTGTTCCAACATAAATTTTTCTATAGCCACTTTACATGGTTTAAGATTACATTATACCATTGAAACTGCCTTTTGGAAATGTTTTTAAGAAACATTAAGTATTTTGACTAACTTCTTTTAAAGCCAAAATTATTATAACATTTTCTAAGTATAATTAATACTTTCTGGGTTGATGCCTTTGTATTTTACTTTAAACAATAAAGGTACATTGTCTCAGGATTCAGATAAGTGCACACTTCTGCCACCAAGGGAAAGAAAACTCACCAAAAAATTGATACTTCTAAATAGGATTGTCTTCCAAGTACTCCAGCTGTCAATAATCTTGCTTCACAGTGCTGTATGGCAATGATTTAATCATTGTTCAGGAAAAGTAATTTTCTTTTTCATCTTCCACTGAATATGTAATAGATTAATGCAAGAGAAAATCTTCACACTGTCACTGGTGATGAATCATTGTTTACACAACATTCTTGCTTATAGGCCAAAGTGGAGATTGTACTTCTCATCTGCCTGTAATGACAATTATTTACCGTTTTCATTTTTGATTTGGTGATGTGATTTGTACTTTGCCATTATTCATTCTTTGAAAATATATAACATAGTAAAATATGCATTTATTTAAAAATTAGTTACCAAATATGTGAGTATGGTATGTTTTTTACAAGTCTCTTTCTAGTGAGAACTGCACTCTCAGCAGAGATGATTCCATCCAGCTGCCCCGCACTGAGACGTGTGTTTAAATGCTAGTGTGGCTTCTTTCATCTCAAGACCATGCCCTGTGGCAACCCCAAGTCCCTTAACAAGCTGGTCTGAGGAAGCTTAATCCTGCCAAAAAGATTTACTGTTTATTTCAGCCAAAACCTCATATAGTCCCTTGACCTCTCTTTTCTTAGAGCATTTACTTTAGAAAACCTGCGATTATAAATCCTTTCTCTGGTTCCTGAAAAGTAAATTTTCTATAATTCAAAAATTTCTTGTCAAGGACCTGGGATGCATTCTTAGAACTCCATCATTGCGAAGGCTAGGACTCCCGTCTCCGGGTCTCTGTGGGAGGGCAGGAACCTGGCATTTATCATGCTGGTCAGCACATGTTAATGCCAAATAACATTGACCAACTCCCCCACTTAACATCCCCCAGGGCTTTTCCTTTAGCGGACACCACTTTTATAAAGAGGCCCTTGTCTTTCATTTCAGGCAGGTTGAGCTCAGTTTATACCTAAGTCTCTCTCTCCTGTCTTACCACTTTTAACAAATGTGCAGCTCTGGTATTTTTGTGTTGAAATCCTTTCAATGAAAATCTTTAGACAAGATAAACTTGACAGAAATTGTTTGAGCAAAGAACAACTCATGAATCAGGCAGCACTCAGGACCGGAGAGGTTCATGGGTAGTGAGGTTTCATAGGTGAAGCGAAGTAGGTGGGCTTCAGCAAGGCATGCGCCTATTTGAACATGGTGGGTGTAATGAAACAGTTGCCTTATTTGGTTGACCATTTCTGGTTGGCTAAAACCCCAGCTACTTTTTATCTTTTTCTTTTTATGATTGGATTCATCGAGGGTACAAAGAACCAGGTTACATTGATTGCATTTGTTAGGTAAAGTCTCGCTAATAATTGTGTCCCACCCCCAAAAGGTGTGTCCCACACCATGATGCCCCCCATCTTCCTCCCTCCTTCCCTCTCTCTATTCTCCTTTTCCCCCTCCCACCATCATGTACAAGGTCATTAATTGTCCTCAACTGAGTACATAGGTTTGTTGCTTCTCCATTCTTGTGATGCTTTACTATGAATAATGTGTTTCACCTCCATCCAGGTTATTACAAAGGATGTGAAGTCTCCATTGTTTTTAATGGCTCAATACTGTTCCATGGTATACGTATACCACAGCTTGTTAATCCATTCCTCGGTTGGCGACATTAAGGCTGTTGCCACATTTTGGCGATTATAAATTGAGCTGCGATAAACAGTCTAGTGCAAGTGTCCTTATGATAAAAGGATTTTTTCCCTTCTGGGGAGATGCCCAGGATTGCAGGATCAAATGGGAGGTCTAGCCTGAGTTCTTTGAGATTTCTCCATACTTCCCTCCAAAAAGGGAAGTATTAGTTTGCAGTCCCACCAGGAGTGTAAAAGTGTTCCCTTCTCTCCACATCCACACCAGCATCTGCAGTTCTGAGATTTTGTGATGTGGGACATTTTCCCTGGAAAACCCCAGCTATTTTAAGTTTTTTTTTTTCCTGTTTTTGTTTTTATAAAGGTCTACTCCTAAGTTAGGTTGTAGTTTGTTTTGTGGGAACTGAAGTGTAGAGGACGTGTCGTGAACATATTTGTTTTACTCCATGTGGACTGCTATAGCAAAATACTATAAAGTAGGTAGCTTATAATAAACAGAAATGTATTTCCACAGTTCTGGACATTGGGGGGTTCAACACCAAGGTACCAGCAGATCTCGTACCAGGTGAGGCCCACTCCACATGGGAACTTCTTCTTGCACCTTCACAGAACAGAGGGCACAAGAGGGCCTTTTTCATAAGGCCCTGATCCCTCCCTCTTCACAGCTTAGTCACTCCAAAGCCCTCACCTCTCAATACTATCCTACTGTAGATTAACTCTTAACACATAAATTTGGCATTAACATATTCAGGAAATAATAATATATATACATTGTTAATTTTGATATAATATGTGTTATTTTGTAATATAAAATTTCTTGTTGAAACCATTGTGTAAATTACAGAATTTCAGAGTCCACAGAAGTAATTAGAACATATTGTATCTACTTACATGTTCCAAATAAGGATATTGTGCTGAGAATTTTTAGATAAGAAAATTTGTGAGTACAAATGTTGTTCCCAAAGAGAAGAGTCATCAAATCTCCTTTATTTGTTTTTTCCAATTAAAACCTCCTGACTTCTCTTGTATTTTTTATTGTTTTGTTATTTACACAGAAACACGTGTGTAAACTTGACAATACATAGATCAATTTCTACTGAATAGGACTACATTTAAAACATGAAGCATAATACAGAAACCACAAAAATATTCTTAAATTTCTTTTCAATAATTTACTACAAACAGTATCAAATGATATTTTTGTTCCTTTATTAGTTCTAATTGAAATGGCATATTTAACCCTCAGAAGAAAAAAAATTAAAATTGGTGTGTTTACTGAAATCTATTTTGGAGAGGCACAAAGTATATTTTGCTAATTGAAGATATATATATAAAGGAGATAAAATAGTTTTTTTAAACATATTTTTAAAAAGTGGAGGGCCATCCTAAATGGAAAATTCAATTAGACTTCTCTCTGAAAGATTGTGAATATAAGACTTGAGTTTAGACATTGCAAGAAATAAGCTTCGGCTTTTTGAAAGTGGAAATTTGAACTCTATGAATATGAAATCTGCTGTGCTTTTGGAGAGAGAAATAATTCTCCATAATTCTGGTGTTTCTGAGCAGCTATAAAACTAGTAGCATGACAGCTTTGGAAGGTAGAGGTAATATCTTCCTAATGAGAGTCCTGAAAACACTCCAAGATTATAAGATCTCGTTCCTTTCTCCCAGAGATAGTTATTTACATGCCAGTGTAATTCACCTAATCTCTCTCAGGAGGGTGGGACACACAGGTAAGCCCCCTTTGAAAATCACCAGTTTGCTCAGCTCAGTTCTCCCTGGCTGTCACATAGACCCTTGTGGGCAGCACCCCTTGGGCAGTCACCACCTGGGCCCTCTATATGTCGTTCCTGGGTGTGAGAGGAATACAAATAAGAAGTAATACATGCCTGAATCTGTTTTGACTCACTGTTTCCTTTCTGATTGAAATTAGAGAAGAAACCAAGGAAAGGTGTCACACTTCTGGGATTCTATATAGGGGTCCAATAGAGCCAGTTTGCTATGAACGGTGAGTCTCTTTCAAGATAGAGAAAGAATAATACCAAAGGCGGTTCAGCTATCAACTGCCACCACCGCCAGCATGGGCCCAGAGGGCCCTTCTGGGCCACTCCCCTTGGTGAACCCAGGAGGCCGAAACACCCCAGTGGGCCTGGAAACAGAACATGGAGCCAAAAGGGTTGATGCTGTTGATTACAATCTAACAGAATTTGCCCTGCTGAGTTTTAGATTTGCTTAGAACCCGTGATTCCTTTCTTCCGTCTTATTTCACCCTTGTAGAATGAGAATGTTTATCACATGTCGGCACCATCATTGTATTTTGGATTTCTCATTTCTTACAATGTCTAACCTCAAGTCCTGTATTCACAATTACTCAGAGAGAAGCCTAATTTAGTTTTCCCTTTAGGATAGCCCTCCACTACTTACAATTTTAAAAAACGATTTTATCTCTTTTATGTATATATCTTCAATTAGCAAAATACATTTTGTGCCTCTCCAAAAAACCATATATTTTTTGTCTTCTTTCACAGGTTCACAGCTACAGAGAAGTTTTGCTGGGGATGAGTAACATCTTGAGTATCACTCAGACCTGATTTAGACCATCCTTAGATAGAGACTTTGGACTTAAAGTTGATGTTGAAATAGGTTAACACTTTTTGATTGGGAATGGATGTGCTTTGAGTCTATGAAGGACATGGACTTTGTGGGGACAGAGGATAGAATAGTAGAAGCTAAATTGTGTGCCTCCGAATTCATATGTTACTTCAGAAAGTAACTGTACTTGAAGGTAGGGACTTTGAAGAAGCAATTAAGTTAAAATGAGTTCATCGCGATGGGGTATAATTCAGTATAACCAGTGTCTTTATACAATATTAAGATGCAAACATATCCAGAAGGGCAAATATGTGAAAGTGCAAGGAAAATATGGCCATTCACAAACTAAGAGGAGAACTTTTAAAAGGAAGTAAACCTAGTGACACCTTGAGCCCAAATTTTTATCCTCTAGAACTGTGAGAAAATAAGTTTCTATTGTTTAAATCACCCAGTCTTTGGTCCATTATTGTTGTAGCCCTAGGAAACTAATACAGTATTTAAGAAGTCCTGATAGTTCACAAAATATCATATGTTAAATGAAGTCAGTAAAGCATTTTTAAAATACTGTGAGGAGAAGAGATAAATCTTAAGAAGGCTTATTAGGGGGTTTCAGAGGCTTCCTCCTGCCACAAACACATCAAAATAATAGCTGGATGTGAATTAATATCCCATATGACAAATCCAAAAATTGCATGAGGGACTTTTGCATAACTGGAGTGTCTCGTATGCACGCAGAAATCATCAGAGAAGCTGAGACACAATCTCTCAATAAACCCTGTCCTTGACACAGAACCAGAGAGTGAAGGCCTCAGCTTTCAGCACTCCCCGAGGAGAAAAGGGTTTGGCCACACGTCTGCCACCCCAGCTTTTCCAGATGCTGCCTAAGAGTCTAGTTTTTAATTTTCCTGTCTCCAGATGCTAGTGAGTTGAACATTCACTAATTCCTCAGGGACCAGGGATGTCAATAAACTAAAAGATGGTTTTGAATGGGGGTGTAAGCATAGTCAGCATTTGATTCCCCCAGCTCAGCTGAAAGTAAGCAGACATTAAAACCTGACACTGGGCTTCTGCCTTGAAAGCGTTAGACTGCACATCTAGGGCCTCAACTTTTCTGGCTGCTACCCAAGGATCTGGTTTCTACCTCACCTGTTTTGAAGAGCTAATGGGCCATACATTCACTGGTCACCTGGGGGTCCCTCAAATAGGTCTGTGAGTATTTCCTGTGTCTTACTTCCAGCTTGCTCTAGGAATAAAACCAAACTTCCAGGATCTCCCTATAAAGAGTTTTATTATCATTTAACACCCCTTCCTAGTTTTCTGGGTAATACCCAAAGGACTGGCTTCTAACCTGCCTATCTTTGAGAGCTGAAGGGGCTGGGCACTGTCTAAGTCTCTGTGAGGTATAGGGAGCAAGACAGCAGCTTGAAAGAGAGGGCAGTCTAATCAAACCTCTATTTGCCATGGCATCTCTGTCCTGCTTCATAGAAAATGAGTAAGAATCTTCAGCTCCTACTCTCTCTTTGAATAGAAAAGGTTTTGATCATACATCTAGTTCCCCAACTTTTCCTGCTTCTATTCTTGGGGCTGGTTTCTATCTCAGTTGTCTCAGGTCACTGATAGAACTTTGCATACTCTAGACCCGAGAGGACTTTGAAGAACAAGGGTGGTGATTTAGACCACAACAAACGTTTTTGTGAGGCACCCAGAATTTTTGTCTAGGCTGATTCACAAGGGTCTTCTACTATGTAAGTCTAGTCTGTGAGGACTGAAAGAGGTTGCTATTTTATTTAATATATAGACACAAGATAGAGAGTTGAAGAAAACTGGTAATAGAATAGCAATTTCCAAATTTAAAATAAATGAATTTTCCCAAACCAGCACTAAAGAAAAAGAGATGCTAAACTTAAGAAAAATAAGGATTTCAACTAAGTTATAGAAAATATAGAAAAATACCAAACAGAAATTATAAAGCCAAGTAACACAATAGCTAAACTGAAAAATTCAACAGAGGAGTTCAGAAGCAGAATACAACAAGTAGAAGAAGGAATGTGAACTCAAAGACAGGTAATTAGAAATAATCCATTCATTGGAATAAAGAAAGTAGAAAGAAAAAGTGTGAAGAAAACCTATAAGTCTTATGGGACAACATCAAGTGGATCAACGCAATATGGGAGTTTCAGAATGAGAAGAGAGAAATGAGAAGAAAGCTGATTCTTTTAGTTGAAAGTTTTCCAATTTGGGAAAGATATAGACATCTACATTCCAAAAGTCTAAAGAACAATAAAGAGCTGAACCTCAAAATCCCATATGAAGACATTATAATCAAATTATCAAAAGTCAGAGACAAAGAAAGAATTCGGAAAGTAGCATAAGAAAAGTGACTTGTCACATACAAGGGAAACTCCACAAGTCTATTAGAAAATTTTTCCACCAGAATCTTTGCAATCCAGAAAAGAGTGGTATGATATATTCAAAGTGTGGGGGAAAAAATATAGAAATAATAAAATAAAGAGAAAGGAAAACTGCCAACAATTAATCCTAATTGCTGTCTTTCAAAAGTGAAGAAGAGATAAAAACTTTTTCATGCAAACAAAAGCTGAGAAAATTCATCAAAACCAGATTTGCTTTACAAGAAATGTTAAAGGGAGTTTTTCAAATTGAAATGAAAGGACACTAAACGTTACAAGAAAGTAGGAAACTCATTTGTAGAGGTAAATACTAGGTGTCCATAAAATTCACACTATCCATAAATTGTACACCATTTTAAATTGCACAGGAATTTCATGGACACCCTTTATATAGACAAATGTAAAATACTACAGTTCTGTAAAAGCAGTGACAAATCACTTTTAATTTTCTTGTAACATTTAAGAGTTAAAATTATTGAAAATAACTATCAGCAAAATTATATTAATAGAGATACAGTATAAATGCTGTTACATAACCATGAATGGAGAGGGAGAAGTAAAATTGTAGATATTTTTTATTTTTTATGCACGTGAAGTTGTTATCAGATGAAAATAGACTGCTGTGTTTTCTGTAAGCCTCAATGTAACTACAAGGAAAAAAACATAGAAGTAACATAAAAGAAAACAGAAAGGAATCAAAGACCATCAACACAAAAATAATTAAAACCAAAGAAATGACAACATATCAAAAAAAAAAAAAAAAGAAAGAAAGAAAGAAAGAAAGAAAGAAAGAAAACAAGTGACAAAGGAACTACAAGATAAACAGAAAACATTTACAAAATGGCAATGTAAGTCCTTTTTCTGTCAATAATGATTTCAAATGTAAATAGACTAAAATTTAAACAAAAGACAGAGTGACTTGGCTCTGTGCCTGTGGCTCAACAGGCTAAGGGTACACCGAGCTGGTGAGTTCAAATCCAGCCTGGGCCCGCCAAACAATGACGGCTGCAACCAAAAAATGGCTGGGTGTTGTGGTGGGCGCCTGTGGTCCCAGCTACTTGGGAGGTGGAGGTAGGACACTCGCTTGAGTCCAGTAATTAGAGGTTGCCATGAGCTATGATGTCACAGCACTCTATCCAGGGTGACAGCTTGAGGCTCTGTCTCAAAAAAAAAAACAAAAAAAAACCAGAGTGACTGATGGATAAAAACACAAGATCCAACTATATGGTGTTTACAAGAATAAAACGTATTTCAGATTTAAGAACAAACAGGCTGCAAGCAAAGGGATGTGAAAAGGCATTCCACACGAACGGCAAGCAAAAAGACCATAGTTTGCTATATTTATATCACACAAAATAAATCTTGTGTCAAAATTGTGTCCAGAAGTAGGGTTGGTAATTTTATAATGATGAAGGGTCAATTCATCAGAAAGATATAACAATTATAAATATACATGTATTAGACATCAGATTACCTAAATAACTAAAATGCTATGGGAATGAGAATAATAATTTAGAAGCCTAGTCTTTCATTCAAGTTATAAAAGTGCTGGATTATCAAAACAAACAGTAAAAAGTCTTGTTATAGAAACAAGATTGTATTTTTCTAAGAATTAGATATTTTATTTATTTATTTAGTTAGTTACTGATAATTCAATAGAAACACAGGTTGAGTATACTTCCTATACTATGATTCTGGCTCTGGGGAGTGGTCAAATTCTTACTAAGAGAGAGAAAGTCTTTAGTTTAAGATGATATCACTGATTAGCTCATTAATATCGATGACATTATTATTATTATTATTATTTTTGGAAAGACAACATCTCACTTTATTGCTCTTGGTAGAGTGCTATGATGTCACAGCTCACAGCAACCTCCCACTCCTGGGCTTAGGCGATTCTCTTGCCTCAGTCTCCCGAGTAGCTGGGTCTACAGGTGTCCGCCACAACGCTTGGCTATTTTTTGTTGCAGTTTGGCTGGGCCTGGGCTCGAATCTGCCACCCTTGGTATATAGGGCCGGCACCCTATTCACTGAGCCACAGGTGCCACCCAATATTGGTGACATTAAAGATGGAATCCCAGTAACCCCAAACACTGATTGTGTTTAGTGTAATAATGGACAAAAAGCAGCATCTTTACAGTTATCTTTAGTAAAAGAAGTGTCCAACTAGAATGATATTATTACATGTGAGACAAGGAACTTCAGCAATGGCAAATTCCTGGTTTGTGTCACCAAGGCTTTGTTGGTGTGAGAGATTTACCACTTTATTGAAGAGGAAGAGACAAACCTAATTCTATCTACGATCCCATGAAGCAATCACAGTTATAAGTGCGACAAGAGCTAAGAGAAATTGGTCACTGAGACAGGAGCTTTGGAGAATATTTAATGTCAGAGGAGGCCAGGAGGTAGACCATGCTAGCTGACCTTAAATCAAAGAAAATGAGATAGTAAGAAGCACATGAGTTAACAGAGCCACGGAAGGAAAATAATGATCTTAATGTTCAAACATTTATGTTATAGTTGTCAGGATCACTAAAATAGCAGCTTAATAATTTACTTTTTAATTTTTTACTGTTAACATTATAATTTGTCAATCAGGAAAATATTTTAAAGGATTTATATGAAAAAGGAGTGCATATTTATACTTGCAAGATGAAAATTTAGAACACTAAGGTTTCAACAGAACCATTTATTTGCTATGATTCTCTGTAAAAGACTGAACAAAATTTATCAAAAGAAAGAAAAAGATCTCAAATCCTGATGTCCCCTGATGCGATCAACTCCTGATACGCACATACATTGATAAATGGACAGCAGTGGAGCCATAGACTGTCAGTACTGGCAAGAGAAGGATAATCTGACATGAAAAATACAACTCTTGTACAAACCATGGGAAGGTACATGAAAAACACCTGGAAAAAGATTGCTTTGGAAAAGTGCGTTGCATCTGGCTCGGCGCCTGTGGCTCAACGGGCTAAGGCGCCAGCCACATACACCTGAGCTGGCGGGTTCGAATCCAGCCTGGGTCCGTCAAACAACAATGACGGCTGCAACCAAAAAATAGCCAGGTGTTGTGGAGGGCGGCTGTAGTCCCAGCTACTTGAGAGGCGGAGGCAGGAGACTCGCTTAAGCCCAGGAGAAGGAGGTTGCTGTGAGCTGTGATGCCACGGTGCTCTACCCAGGGTGACAGCTTGAGGCTCTGTCTCAAAAAAAAAAAAAAAAGTGCATTGCATTTATTGTAAAATTGGCCTATTCCTTCTCATCAAGCCACAGACTGCTGTAGAGCTGTGAGGTTGTCATCTTACCGGCTGAGTGTACACACGTGTGTTGTGTGTACTTGCCTGTGTCCAAAACTGTGCATGTACATGTTTGAGAGAGTGAGTGTAGGGTCGTTATAAGGGCCTATAACATTTTATGATGCACGTCTTTGTACTGAGACTAAAATTGCACCAAGAGATATCAGTGCCAAAGTATTGTAAAAGTTCCCTCCATTTGGAGTGCAGAAGAACAGAGGTTCAGAGCAAGGGCCTTGCAGTCAGAACACCTTCCCTGAAATTCCAGCTGGTCCTAAGAGTGACATTGGACAAATTATTTGATTTGTTAAACCTCAGAATTAATTTGTTTCATCTCTACAACGTGATGAACGTGGCCTCCTATATAAAATGTAACGACAAAGGGCATAAAACGTTAAGTCATGTATTTTACAAAGGGTGGCTCTTTGTACAAATACAAGCTGAATTTTAGTTGAAGTGTTGACTGATTTGTCAAAATGCTTTACTGTAACAACTCCTATTGTATCCTGTTCTATAAAATTCTCATTTTGTAAAATGGGAAGTTTTTATTTTAGGGACAGGGACGATTACCTGGTCCTTGACAAAGGGTATGCTTAGCAGAGTCCATTATATTTAATCGTCGTGGCTTCTTGCTTCCCGGAAAAGATTTTAGTCTGTGATCCATGAACATGGATCTCAAAAATCAATTTTCCTCACAATTAAAGCACACTTTGTTACTATGTCAACAAAGTGAGCCCACACAAGATGTAACAGTGTTCTTCAATTTTTATTACCTCCTGAACTTAAGAAGCTCATGATTCATCTTTGTAGACATATTTACACAGGCGGACAGCTGTGCTCATATTCTGATTTTGAAGGAGCCCCGTGGAGAACTGCGGCCCCTCTCTGCAGGGGCTGGGGGACCAGGCCACGGCTGTCCTCACCTGACACTGGGAATTTCTCTGGCATCTTCACAAACATCTCACTCTGTGCTAATCTTATAAAAGCAAGATTTTCCTCTTTGTTAGAAAGGTGTAGATTATTCAGTTATGTCTGAATAGTTTGAGGAATGTAGCAAAGGGAACTGGAATCTTGACGATATTTTCTTAGAATATGTATTAAATGTAGACATGATCTACATTTAGTAATTAAATGTTAATAGTACCATTATGATACTCCTTACTGTCTAATATGTACGCTGCTGTGTTATACTCTCCACAGAGCTGTCTATGACCAGGGCCAGGTCACTATTTGTATTTATTTTATTTATTTATTTATTTATTTTTGTTTTTGCAGTTTTTGGCCGGGTCTGGATTTGAACCTGCCACCTCCAGCATATGACGCCTGTGCCCTACTCTTTTGAGCCACAGGCGCCGTGTCAGTATTTGTATTTTGAAGTTATTTTTCACAGGTAAATTTGCAGACAGACATTAGCTGTGTAACTTTTTTCCCTTTGAATTTTAAATATTAGACAACTTAGGCAATGGTGTTTTATGAATGTTTAGGGATACAAATTAAAAACTAATAGACAGATACCTTACTAACTCTAACGGCTAATTTTTTCAGCATTTCACCCTCTTCAGTTCTTTTTTCCTTTTTGTAGAAATAAAGTCTCATTTTGTCATCCTTGGTAGAGTGCTGAGGCCTCACACAGCTCACAGCAACCTCCAACTCCTGGGCCTAGGTGATTCTCTTGTCTCAGCCTTCCAAGTAGCTGGGACTACAGGCACCCACAAAAAACATGGTTTTTTTTTTTTTTTTTTTTTTTTGCAGTTTTTGCAGTTTTTGGCCAGGGCTGGGTTTGAACCCACCACCTCTGGTATATGGGGCTGGTGCCCTATTCCTTTGAGCCACAGGCGCCGCCCTGCCCGGCTATTTTTTTGTTGCAGTTTGTCGGGGGCCAGGTTTGAACCTGTCACCCTCAGTATACAAGGCCAGTGCCCTACCCACTGAGCCACAGGGGCCGCCCCCCTCTTCAGTTCTGTCCTTCTTTTAACCCACTCTCCTGGATGGTTAGGACAAACCCATTCTCAGGCTCCTGGCCATTCATTGTCTGCTTCTTCAATTCTTTCTTAGCTTTACTGCTTGTCAAGTTTTAACCTGTGGGAATGACAATTTAACTATTCTTTCACTAAAACTCTCAAACTGCTGGCCTCTCATCTACATTTTGCTCTCATGGTATAAACAGACATCACAATACTGACCACCCATCTACCTGGCCTTGTTGCTACAAATTAGCAATTGAGTATTAGCAAAGAAAAATGCAACCAAAGTGATTAGAGACCCCAGGGTGCTCAGTGATTCATTAATTCTTGATATCTCCTCAAAGTCTTTGCTGTCTCCTATTCTCACAGTTATTAGAAATATTCTGCACTCTCTCCACAGTCCTACTCTAAAACTAACCTATTTTCCTTTGCTAGATGCAGGTGGGAGCAAAAAAATAAAAGACATTACCAGAATCTAAGGTTTCCTGAGTATACACGGCTTTGTACATCTTTGTCCTTCTCATATACCTTTCCCAGGACAAATACTCTCCCTTGAGGCATTATTTTATCCTCCTCAAATAGATCTTAACATTTAAATCTTTGTCATTTTTCTATTGCATACATATTATATTTAGTAAACTCTGTTAGAATAATTTCTTGTATTTCCTCCCTCACAATCCGTTTCTTCTAAGAGAACAAAAAGTATTTCTTAATCATCTCTGTATCCTTACCACTTAAGCAGACATCATTTGATGGTTTTAATATTTGCTGAAAGAGTATAGCGATCACAATTTGTTTGCAACTATTCCAAACAAAGTTAGGTATTGAGTTTTACTTGGATTGGTTTTAGTTGAATACTTCATTTGTTAGAATGTGTATACTTTTCTTCTTTAAGCCCAGAAGTTATCCAAAGATTCTTGATCTTTTCTTTTAATAGAACTTCTTGAACAAATTTACTATCAGGAGATAGTCTGAAATTCAAATAAAGCCACAAATGAATTTGGAGCCCTATTGATTCCTTATATAATTCTTTTGAGAAGATGTGGGTTATTCTGACTAGGGTTAGGTGATAGCTCAGGGTGGTTTTGATTTGCATTTCACTGACCATTAGAGATGATGAGCATTTTTTCATATGTTTGTTAGCCATTTGTCTGTCTTCTTCAGAGAAGATTCTGTTCATGTCTCTTGCCCAGTGACGGGATTCTTTGCTCTTTTTTGTTGATTAAATTGAGTTCTCTGTAGATTCTACTTATCAACCCTCTGTCAGATTTGTAACATGCAAATATCTTTTTCCATTCTGAAAGTTGTCTATTTGCTTTGGTTGTTGTCTCCTTAGCAGGATCTTTTCATCTTAATTAAATCCCATTTGTTTATGTTTGTTGTTATTGGGATTGCCAATGAAGTCTTCCCAAAATCTTTCCCCAGGCCGAAAGATGAAAACTTTATAAGGGAAATTCTGCGATCTGTTTAACTTTAATTAAATGTCTTCTTTCTATGTGTAAATTTCTCACATTTATTCACATGCCTAAAGACCATACCTTCATAACTCCCTTGAAAATCAGAGGCAGAGCACCTGAGCAGGGATGTGATGAGAAAATGTTGAGGTCTTGATGACAAGATAGCCAACACTGGTTGGGCATGGTGTTGTCTCACACCTGTAACCTTGCCACTCTGGGAGACCCAGGTGGAGGACCACTTGAGGTCAGGCATTCAAGACTAGCCCGATCAAAGTGAGACCTCATATTTATTGAAAAAGAAAAATTAATCAAGCATGATGGTATGCACCTTCAGTCCCAGCTACTCAGGAGTCTGAGGCAGGAGGATTGCTTAAGCCCAGGAACTTGAGGTTGCTGTAAACTAGGCTGAGGCCAAAGCACTCTAGACTATGTGACAGAGTGAGACTCTCTGTCTCAAAAGAAAGAAAAAATATAGCCGACTCCACTACTACTTTGCAAATGTTGTAAAGTTAAGGTGAGGAGAGTGGTTGTATAACATCATCTCAGAGTATGGCAAGATCTCTAGAGAAATTCTTCATATCACAAATATTTAATGGTAGCCATGAACACAGTTTTACATTTTCTTATAGGCACATTTAAAAAATGTGATCAAAACTTTCTAAACAGATAAAATTAATATAATAACATTTTTATTCAGCACAAAATATTATCATTTCTACATGTAAATAACATTAAAAATTGTTAATGAGGTAATTTATGTTCTTTTTCTCTGTGCTATCCTGTGTATTTTACACTTACAACACCTCCCTGTTGAACTCACAACTTTCACGTGCGTACTAGCCACATGTGGGTAGAGTCTGTTCATCTGGACAGTGCAGCTACAGAAGCTGGACTCAGGGAAGCAGTAGCCTTGCCCCATCTAGGATAAAGAGCATAAGAAAAATGGATGTGCTATGATCTGAGTGTTTGTGTCCCTCCAAAATTCATCTATTGAAACATATCTACCAAGATAATGGTATTAGAAGGTAGGGGCTGGGCCCTGTGTCTCATGCCTGTCATCTTAGCACTCTGGGAGGATCAAGCAAGATCCTTTGAGCCCAGGGGGTTGAGGTTGCTGTGAGCTATGAGGAAGCCCCTGCACTCTAGCTGGATACCAGAGCTATGCAGAAAAACAACAATAAGAAAGAAGAAAAGAAGGAAGGAAGGAAGGAAGGAAGGAAGGAAGGAAGGAAGGAAGGAAGGAAGGAAGGAAGGAAGGGCAGGCTTCTGAAGGGCGATTAGACCATGAGGATGAAACCCTCAGGAGAGGGATTAGTGCCCTTACAGAAAGGAATGGGAGTGAACTTCTTGGCCTCTTTTCCCTTCCACCATGTGAGGACACATAAAAAACATCATTCATGAGGACCAGGCCCTCACCAGTCTGGTCTTCTCAGTCTCCAGGACAGTGAGCAACATATTTCTGTGGTTATAAATTACCCAGTGTAAGGTGTTTTTTTTTTATAGGAGTTCAAAAAGACTTAGGGTGTTTTCTGCTCCCTGCCAAATGTCATGCCATGGGGTGCACAGAAAGGGACTCCTGAGAGGACACAGCTTTGCTTCTTTCTCCCACACCTTGACCCCTACGTTCACAAGCTTCTTCTTGTGCTGTCACCGCTCCCTTCAGTGGCTCTTGTGGACTCAGACCTAGGTATTGCTTTACTTTTCCTTGTATCTGATTGACTCCTTTCTCTCTGTTATGATGTGACGTTGAGATTCTGTTTTGACAGTGGGTTCAGCCTCAGAACGTTGATCGCACACTTCTGACTTACTCTTGCGTTGGCTACACGGTTGTGTGATAGTTGACCGCTGTGGGGGACTTCATGGTGCAACATCCAAGCTAGTCCTGGAATCTGTGCCATACCTTCCCCACTAGGAATCAGACAAAAAAGTTCTACTAATCACTAATTTCCTGAAAAAAGGAAGAAGTGAGGTGCAGGGACACAAGGGAACAAGAATGGAAATATAACTAGGGATAGGCCCGGGGATCACAGACGGCAATGACGGTCACAGTCAGACCGTCACCTCTGATGGCACCAGGCCAACCCCTCTTCTTCTCACCTTGTTTCATCTGCACGGTAGCCGTCTGAAGTTGTGTTTGACTTTCTGCTTCTCCTGGGTCAACCCTGTTTATTTTTGTCTAGAGCAGGCATATATGATTAGAGTCAACCCTGTTTATTTCTGTCTACAGCAGGTGTACGATTAGAAGGAAATGACCCACTTCATCTTTCCTAGCATTGTCTCGAGAACTCAGAATTGAAGCCATCAGTGCTCGGTGGTAATTTCTTCCAGGAGACTGGAGGGAGACTTACGGAGAAGCCAGACGTTTTTCTAAAAAGTACATTTTCTGACATCCTTAGAATATGCTGGACGTGTCTGCCCCTGCCTGGTTCCGAGCTGCGGGCTGACCTGATGCTGGACCTGTCTGCCTGTGCCCAGTCCTGAGTTGCGGGCTGACCCAAGCTCCCTGCATAATTCTCTCCCTGAGTGTGACCCTCTTGCTGGGTTCCTGGGCCTCTGCTGCTCTCTTCCTGCGGCAATGGCAGAGTCGCCTTCTCCTTCACCAAACCTTTTCCAGTCTTTTCCTTCTCAATCTTTCTTGCCAATTTTATTTTTTGTTAAAAA
Source organism: Perodicticus potto (assembly GCA_963574655.1). Classification (NCBI taxonomy): domain Eukaryota; kingdom Metazoa; phylum Chordata; class Mammalia; order Primates; family Lorisidae; genus Perodicticus; species Perodicticus potto. Next base: position 1,666 of record CAUYRH010049267.1, on the reverse strand, counting down.
TTTTTTTTAAATTTTTGTATATACATGTGTTAATTAGGTTTCCACTCTTTGCCTTCACAGAATTTAAAAAACTTAAAATTTAATAACAATAACAATGTTTAAGATAAGGACTAGCAACAAAAACCACATAAAGAATGAACGAAGACAAATACATTCAGACAAGAAAACAGATGATTACTGCATCAAAATATTAAGCAATAGTAGTAATAATAATGCCAAGAAAATAACGTTCACATTGACAAATAAGACATTATAGGGTGCTTTGTGTGTGAGGCACAGTATGAAGTCATCAGTTAACTTCTTATTTTTTTTCTAAAGTCTCAAAAAATAGACAACTAATATTATATAAATAAAAGTAGAGTTTCAAAAACCAGATCATGCCAAATCTTATAGACAATAGAAAAAGAAGAAATATTTCAAAATCATTCTACTTGATTTGATCAGATCAAAAAAAATTTTTTAAGGAATGTAGAACCTAAAAGAAAATGGCAGATTTTCTGAGAGTTGTACCTAATGTTGTAAAATGAAGCTAAACTGTTTCTTGATTGTAAAAGAGAAATCAATTCAGAAAGTATTGACTTGGAAAAACTTAATTGCTCATAAAATTAATTTATGGATGACTTTATTTGATGTTGGAAACAGGAATACAAATGAACCAGCTCTGTTGTTATGGATTTCCGTAGCTAGCTAAGAAAAAGTACTTGAAAACAACGGGAAACTGAAACGGAGGATGGGCAATGGCTGTTTACCCTCCCCTAGAAACACACCGCATTGGGCTGTAAGCACCGGACAGTTAAAAAACTGCCCAACAGCATGAGTTAGAGATAAGTTTAAAATTACCCCAGATTTTTAAATTAAATCCTATTTGAAGACTTTCAGCGATGAGTATTACCTTAAAATCAATATAGGAATGTGGGAGATAGTAAACAAAATTAAAAGAAATGTATCTGCTGAAGAAGTTATAAGATAAATAATTTGCAATCTGTTAAGCCCTCAAGAGCCATGAAAGCAGAATCTTCCCACTGAGATAGCACAATTTTATTATGAATTATCATGTATGAAGAAAAGCAAAGTCACGTGACAAAGGCCACAGGGTATGAACAAGTGAGTGTGCACCTGTGCGTCTCCAGCTCTTCCCACGGGGTCTACGGGAACAATGGGACAGGGTGCAGCCTCCTCACATTCGTTTCCTCCAATGTGCACGTATTTGTGAGGTGCTGCCTGTGAATGTAACTTTTGTATACGTCTGGCATCTGTTTGGCAGGTCGCTTTAAAACTTGTAGGGCCTTCTCCTTATTCCAGTTCAAAATGTCCTTTCCAGCCTAATTCAGCCCCACAACAGGAGCGACAGCCTCTGTCCATAATCCCTGGGCATGGGGCCCTTAGGCTCAGTTTCCTGGGAAATTTTGAGAAGGATATCAAATGGCAGGTGCAGGCTCGTGCTTGGGGTATTGGCACAGACTCAGGAAGGTTCCCCAGTGCAGAGGGGGAGGTACCGGCCGTGTTCTGACTGTCCAGGCAGCAGACACACTGCTCCCTGGAGGCTCCCAGGCGTTCCCAGAGTACCTCGGCCAGGTCGTTCTGGGTGGACCTACATATCCTGGTGCTTCTTTTGTGACAAAATCCCTGTCAGCCCATACCAGCCTTTACTTCCTACTTTGGGAAC
>CAUYRH010049264.1:0-15671 GCA_963574655.1 Perodicticus potto | reverse complement strand
GGTAGGATCCCTTGAGCTTGGGAGTTTGGGGTTGCTGTGAGCTAGGCTGATGCCACAGCACTCTAGCCCTGGTGACAGAGTGAGATTGTGCCTCAAAAACAAAAACATACACTCTTGGCTCGGCGCCTGTGGCTCAACAGGTTAAGGCGCCAGCCATGTACACTTGAGCTGGCGGGTTCGAATCCAGCCTGGGCCCACCAAACAACAATGGTGGCTGCAACCAAAAATGGCCGGGCATTGTGGCAGGTGCCTGTAGTCTCAGCTACCTGAGAGGTAGAGGCAGGGGACTCGCTTGAGCCCAGGAATTGGAGGTTGCTGTGAGCTGTGATGCCACAGCACTCTATCCAGGGTGACAGCTTGAGGCTCTGTCTCAAAAAAAAAAAAAAAGACCCTAGGCCCACCATGATGCCTGCCCAGCTCCGTAAGCCCTGATCTTCCTCTGACAGCCTACCAAGCTAAGTTCTTCCACCTCTCACCCCCATGTCCCATCTGTCTGGAAACCCTACTGCCCTATCTTCTAACCAAGCCCAGAACCCACATACCAGTTTCCTCTACTAGCCAGGCCAGGCCAGCCTCCCAGTCCTAGGGAGCCCCACACTGTCTGTGTCCCCTGCTCCCACCAAAGCCATCAACCTGGGACTTCCCTGCCACAGGAAGGCAGACTAAAGCACCAATCTTGCAGTACAGAGCACAGGCCCAGTGCAGGTCTTCCCAAAGCAGCAGAGCCCCGGGAACCCAGCAAAGAGCCAGAGGTGAGGGGGGGAAGGTGGGTCTTGTCATGCCTAATGGGTCCCAACCTGCCCAGTCTTGTCTGGCACACCATGGGAGCAGAGCCCAGTGGCAGGCATCCCTGAGGACACAGGACAGCCTAATAATGGGGCTTGTCTTCCCCCCAAGCCACCCAGGGGATGACACTCCACAAGCTGCCACCCAGCTAAGAGAGGCATCTTCTGCTCAGAGCAGTTCCAACTCTGCCTGTGACCCTGGGCTCATCCTTTGCCCTCCTAGGGCTCACCTAGACTCAGTGTGGAAATAAAGGTCCTATAGCTTCTTCAAGAGCTGTTGCTAAACAACCAGTCCAGAGACTGTGGCCTACAGAGCTGGAGGGACTGACTCTCTGGCCAGTAAGAATGCTGCGTCCACCCTCCAAGGGCCAGCACAGAAACATCTCATCTGATGGATTTACCAAAATGCCTTTTATTTACATTAAGTGAAATCTCACCATGTATACCACCCTGTGGCAGGTGGAGATAGTATGGGAGGAGCACTACGCTCCAAAGGTAAACTGAGGCAACATGTAGGGTCTGGCTTTCTTTGCCATGTCTCCCACACATCTGCCACATGGCACTGTGGGGAATGGGAGGCAGCTGCCAGGCCTTTGGTCAGCAGGAACCATCCACATGGCCCTCACACTCAATAGAAGGCGTTGGCTCCACTTTTGCAGACAGCAACCAGGAAACCCTGGGCTGTTGCCAATTTGTGCTGACAAGGTGGCTCCACACTTGCCCCTCCAGCCCCTGGGGGGGCTCCACCCCCCCTTGGCTCAGGCCCCATCCTTGTCCCTTAGAAAACAGGTGGTTTTTTTTCTAATTCCTACTACTGTCCATCCATCTCTGCTACAGCCACGAATACCTGAAATGCAAGGCAGGAATGAGGAAGTCTTTGACAGCTGCAAAGGAACAAGTGGGGTCTGTGCTTCCCAGAGCCAGCTAGGGCTCTGGGGCAAGACGCAGAGCCCACCATATAGACGGCAGCCCTCCCCCTAGGAGCAGCCACTCTGCCTACACTCCCAGGTCCAAGGGGGTGCCTCCTCCCCTGGCTCTCCTGGCTGTTCAGGAGGGGCGCCGGAGAAGCCTCAGAGCACAGCGGGGGCGGCTGCGCTGGGGAGAGGCAGCTCCAGGGCAGGTGTCTCCACAGCTTGGGCTGGGCTGGGTTTCTGATGGTCCAGCTGCTCCAGCTTCTCACCAAGCTGGGAGTAAAGTTCCTTCACAGCCTCTCCGCTCTGTGGGGAAACCATAGCTATGGGGCGGCCTGTGCACAGGGCAGGACCCTGGTTAAGGGGGAAAGGGCACCCACAGACCACTTGCAAGCACCAGGGTGAGGGGCAGCACCCGAGGCAAGAGTGCCTGACGCTGGTGCTAACCAAACTCATTCACACAGAAAGCCCCCTGGGGGGGACTCACCTGGCCTGTGGGCTCCAAGGCCTTCTGCAAGGTCTCCAGCTTGGAAGGGGCCACCCTGGGATGCAGGTGGATGAGGAGTCGCAGAGCATGGCGGTGCACATTCTCCTTCCTGAGAAAGGTAAGGTGGGGCTGGAGTGGCCAGGCCAACAGACCTTGCTTCCTTGCAGACAGACCTTGCAGGTGGGCATGGCTCTGGAGACAGGACCTCTACCCAGCTGTGCCCCAGCATCCTTGGGGCCAGCACAGCCTTGGTGCCCAACAGACTCACCTGTGGGCCCTTACCTCCAGGATGGGCAGGCCAGCTACCTCCCAGGATGCCACGGACAGTCCCTACCATTCCCCCAAGGTCGTGGGCCTACCTTGGTGAGGCGGCCAGAAAGAAGCCATCGAAGAGGCTGCTGCAGAAATCTTCCACGGCAAACTCATCAGCCAGCAGCGCCAGGTTCCCCGTGAGCAGGTGAAGGAAGATGTCGCTGAAGGCTAGATCCCCAAAGGTCTCCACTGCAAGCACATCAGGCTTCAGCCCAGCCCCCACCCACCAAGCCCACCCCAGAGCAGGTGACCTCTGCCCTCAGGGACTTGCTTCTGGAGACCATGCAGCACTCCTGAGGGTGCTCAGACAGGGTTCTCAATTGACCCAAGGTCAAAACAGGGTCTTAGCAGTAGAAGGGCTAAGGCCTAAGGGGAAGGGGGGGAGAGGGAGGAACGACAGAACCATAAGGAGGGCTTAGTCCTCAAGGTCTTGACTAACAGCCAAAGAGCTTTGGACTAAACTGACCTCGGAGAGAGAAAACCTGAGCAGACCAATAACTAGAAAAGAAACACAGCCGAATGCCAAGGCACCCCTCTCAACAGAGTTCTACCCAACTACTGTCTGAACTGTTCCACAGAAAGAGAGGAAAGGAAAATGTTCAAATCCTTTTTGTGAAGCCAAACATGATAGAGATGGCCAATGTACTCAAAGACAAGTCTGTCTTGACTAATGGCACAAGCTAAAGCCACCAAGAGCCTCAGGGCTCACAGAGTCACCTGCAGGGAGGGAGGATGGTCTCTCCCATCGACTGATGACAGAAGTACCCTGGCCAGGCCTCAGGGTAGGGAGCACAGATGAACATGGAACATTTCCCAACACTGGGAGCAACAGGCCTGGAGATAAGCACAGACCTGACGGAGGCAATGTGCACCCATGAAGTGATCAGAACAAGTCAGGGAGATGTGGGCCTCCCAGATGCACTCCTGCCACACATCTGATGGGGTCTCAGCCGTCATGGTCATAGGCTATTCAGGTAGGCTTATCTTCCTGACTAGCAAGGTCCCAACTGGTAAATGCCCTGATTCCTCCAACCAACTCTAAGGCCTATGGGTTAAAAGAAGGACACAGCAGGTGCCAATGGGAAGGTGGCTCTCACTCCAGCCCTGTTTGTTTTTGTTTTTGTTTTTCATTTTAGAGATGAAGGTCTCATTCTGTCACCCAGGCTGGAGGACAGTGGCAATCATAGCTCACTGCAGCCTTGCACTCCTGGGATCACACGATCCTCCTGCCTCAACCTCCCGAGTAGCTGGAACCACCATGCCAGGCTTTCCAATCCTGATTTGAACCACTAGTACAAAATGTTATAAGACAAACAGGGAAAAGTTGGAATTTGACACAAAGAAATTGATGAATCTAACTCAAAGTTGGGACCCATAGTCTGTGGCTAGTGTTTAAAAGACCCTTCTCTTATAGAAAGGTCTCCTAAGTCATTTAGAGCTGGCATGTCGTGATGTCTCAGATTTATGTGCAGACATCATGCTGAGGAACAAGTGGCCAAGCACCAACCCTGTGGAGGCTGGCAACTGCCCTGGGTCTGCACCATAGTGTACTCTTTTTTTTTGTTGTTGTTTTTGAGACAGAGTCTCACATGTCACCCTCTGTAGCTCACAGCAACCTCAAACTCTTGGGTTTAAGTATCCTCTTTCCTCAGCCTCCCAAGTAGCTGAGACTATAGGCGCCACAACAACAATGCCTGGCTCATTTTAGAGACAGGGTTCTGCTCTTGCTCAGGCTGGTCTCAAACTCATGAGCTCAGGCAATCCATCCACCTCACCCTCCCAAGTGCTGAAATTACAGGTGTGAACCACCATAGCCAGCCTCATACTGTACTCCTGACTTTTCATTTGTTCAGAAATTCTCGTGATCAAAGTATGGCTCAGCGCCTGTGGCTCAAGTGGCTAAGGCGCCAGCCACATACACCTGAGCTGGCGGGTTCAAATCCAGCCCGGGCCTGCCAAACAACAATGACGGCTGCAACCAAAAAAATGGCCGGGCGTTGTGGCGGGCGCCTGTAGTCCCGGCTACTTGGGAGGCAGAGGCAGGACACTCGCTTGAGCCCAGGAGTTGAAGGTTGCTGTGAGTTGTGATGCCACGGCACTCTACCCAGGGAGACAGCTTGAGGCTCTGTCTCAAAAAAAAAAAAAAAAAAAAGTAAAAAAAAACTCAACCAGAAAGAATTCTAAAAATCACCATGCTTTGTTACTAGAACCCACTAAAACCATAAAAATAAGCAAGCCAAAACATGATTAAAAATACACATCCCAGGCTGGGTGCAGTGGTTCACTCACACCTGTTAATCATAGCACTTTGGGAGGCTGAGGCAGGTGGACTGCCTGAGTTCGCAAGTTTGAGACAAGCCTGAGCAAAAGCAAGACCCGGTCTCTACTAAAAATAGAAACACTGAGCAAGAGGATAGGTTGAGTCCAAGAGTTGGAGGTTGCTTTGAGCAATGATGCCATGGCACTCTACCTAGGGGGACAACTTGAGACTGTCTCAAAAAAACAAAGTATCCCTTGGCTCGGTGCCTGTGGCTCAATGGGCTAAGGCGCCAGCCACATACACCTGAGCTGGCAGGTTTGAATCCAGCCAGGACCCGCCAAACAACAATGACGGCTGCAACCAAAAAATGGCCGGGTGTTGTGGCGGGCTCCTGTAGTCCCAGCTACTTGGGAGGCAGAGGCAAGAGACTCGCTTGAGCCCAGGAATTGGAGGTTGCTGTGAGCTGGGATGCCACAGCACTCTATCCAGGGTGACAGCTTGAGGCTCTGTCTCAAAGAAAAAAAAAAGTATCCCAGTAGTGAGACAGTGACATCATGACGCTATGACATTGATGCCCCTGCCAGAGGCAGGATAAAACACCCTGCACGTTTCTGGCCTGTTTCTAGCCCCATGACGAGATAAGAGAAGTACAGTCACGCCCAGAAGTACAGGGCACATTCCAAGAAGCACACCACTAGGCGACTTTGTTCCTGTGCGAACACAAGTGCTCACAAACTCAAACAGCACACACTCAACCTCCTGGCATAGCCTGCAGCTCCTAGGCTACAATACTGAATACTGCAGGCAAGTGTGACACAATGCTATTTGTGTATGTAAACATAGAAAAGTTAAAACAGGCCAGGCAAGGTAGCTCATACCTGTAATCTCAGCACTCTGGGAGGCCGAGGCAGGTGGATTGCCTGAGCAAGACTGCGAGTCGTGGCAGGTGCCTGTAATCCCAGCTACTTGGGAGGCTTAGGCAAGAGAATCACTTGAGCCCAGGAGTCTGAGATTGCTGTGAGTTGTAACACCACAGCACTCTACCAGGGGCAACAAAGTGAGACTCTGTCACAAAAAAAAAAAAAAGCCCTTTTCTCTGTCTCTATCCCTGTCTCTTATTTCTCTGTCCATTTATCTCTTTTTTTTTTTTTTTGAGACAGAGCCTCAAGCTGTCACCCTGGATAGAGCGCCATGGCATTACAGCTCACAGCAACCTCCAATTCCTGGGCTCAAGCGAGTCTCTTGCCTCCGCCTCCCAAGTAGCTGGGACTACGGTGCCAGCCACAACACCTGGCCATTTTCTGGTTGCAGCCATCATTGTTGTTTGGCAGACCCGGGCTGGATTTGAACCCACCAGCTCACGTGTACGTGGCTGGTGCCTTAGCCCGTTGAGCCATAGGCGCTGAGCCGTGTCCATCTATCTCTTAATATCTCTGCCTCTATTTTTTTCTGAGACAGTCTCACTCTGTCGCCCTAGGTAGAGTGCTGTGGTGTCACAGCTCACAGCAACCTCAAACTCCTGGGCCCAAGCAATCCTTTTGCCTCAGCCTCCTGAGTAGCTGGGACTATAAGCACCTGCCACAACACCCAGTTTTTCTATTTTTGGTAGAGATGGGGTCTTGTTCTTATAGGAGTGAGCCATCACACCTGGCCCTATCTCTCCCTCTTAGTGTGTCTCTCTGCCTGAGTCTTTATCTCTGTCTCAATGTCTTTGTCTCTTTTATTATCTCTGTATCTCTCTGTCTCTGTGTCTACTCCCACCCTATGCACCATGCCTTACCCTCCCAACTTCCCTCCACCCAGATGTAGCCACTTGGCCATGGACCCCAGCCTGCAGAACTGCAGCCAGCTCAGTGGTTAGGGCACTGGCCATATACCCCAAGGCAGGTGGGTTAGAACCTGGCCCGGGCCTGCTAAACGACAATGACAACTTCAACAACAACAACAAAAAATAGCTGAGCGTTGTGGCAGGCGCCTGTAGTCCCAGCTACTTGGGAGGCTGAGGCAAGAGAATGGCTTAAGCCCAAGAGTTCGAGGTGTGAGCTGTGATGTCACAGCACTCTGTGAAACTCTGTCTCAAAAAGAAAATAAATCCCTCTTCTTTATAGATCACCCTCTTAGGCATTGTTATGGTGGCATAAAATGAACTAAGAGCAAAAAATCTGCAAATCTTTCTAAAGAAACCTCCAAACCCCAGACAAGACCTGGGTCAGTTAAGCCCCGGTGTCCAGGACCCAGTCACAATGAGGACACAGTGCTACAGAGGCCCTATCTCCCCAGTAGGACCTGCAACTTTACTTTTGAAGGGGTCCACTCAGATCTCTCCCTCTTCTTCCTAGCTAACAACAACCCCTCCCCGCAAAGGCTCCCTGGGGGCTTGGACCTGTCCTGGGAGGAGCTGGTAAGTGAGCACTTCCCCCCCATATCCCTTTGAACCTGCTGCCAGTCAGGATAAAATAAAAAGTAGCTCTTGCATCACTTTTTTGTGGGAAAGAACTGTAAGATCCAGGGAGGAATCTGAAAACACAGAGCTGAGCCCTCTCTCACTTTCCTACTAGAATAAACTGCAGACAAGATGTAAAGGGGACAACCAAGCCAGCTGAGTCTGGGGCAGACTCTGCAGTGGGTCTTTGGTGGGGAGGCCTCACCCAGCCCCGGCAGCAGGCGCAGGAGGGCGTTTTTGTTCCTCTGCTTGGTGACGTGCAGGACGTAGTACAGACCCACCTCGCAGGCCATGCGCTGCTCCTGCAGAAACCTGCGGGCCGGGGCACCATCAGCCGGGCCCAGACGCTGCCCACCCTGCAGCAGCGCAACCCTCCTGGACGCCCCCACCCACCCGTTGCCCTTTGAGCCCCTGGCTGTACTTGGTGAAGCTCTCAGGAAGCGTGTTTGGATACATGACAGGGGCTTTCTCTTCAGCCGGAAGTTTTTGGTCCACGTTGAAGGTATAGTCATCCACCACAAAGGACATAAGCATTGGCAGGAACCTGGTGATTAGCTCCACCTCCTGGGGGAGGGCATGAGCCTGCTGACCCCCTAGACCCTACCCCCACCCATTCCCCGCTCTCCTAGTTCCCGGGTCCCTCCTTCCCACCTCCAGAGACTACCACCCAGTGTTGTCTCCTTGAACCCCCAACCAGGCCGGAAGCCTGGCTACCCTGATGAGCCCCTCCCAGACTGAGTTCACCTGGACCAGCAGCCACTCTCTGGCCAACCACAGTCCCCGGAAATGCCCCAGAACACCCCCACAGACGTTTTCCCAAAGAGAAGTTGGCGCCTCCAAAAAGGAATCTTCAGGACCAAAAGGGCCTCAAAAACTACCTAGCTCACCCTCCACTCCCCACGTACAGCCCATAGCCCCTTGTGTGAAAGCAGAAGGCCCCATGGGCATCACGTTACCATCTTAGGTTCCTTGAAGACCTGGCTGTCGATCATGTCCCAGGCACCCTGGCCCAGCGCCAGAAGTCGGAGCAGCAGCAGCAGGTCTGGGCTGTCCTACAAGGGACAGCAGCCTCAGTGCCTGCTACTGGGGCTGTGCCATCTTGGACTCTGACACCACTTTGTTACCCAGCAAGGTCCTTGGTGCTCAAGACCAGGCGGAGACATCAATCTCACACATAGGAATTGTGGCCTTCGCCTGGTACAGCCACAAAAGCCACACCACACAACCACCCAAAAGCTACTGCTAAGCCTGTGCTCACCCTGGGTAGCGTCTCCTGGCCAACCAGCTCCTGCAGGTGTCTGATGGTGCTCAGCGCCAGCGTGTTGATGGCGAACGGATCACACAGGATCATGGACAAATCCCTGGGAGGAACCAGCCCTCGGCATGAACTCAGGAAACCCAGCTGCCCCCAGGGACCTCAGGGACGGGCTGCAGGGAGCCGGCCTCTCTGCATATGGAGCAGACCAGTTCCAATTCCATTCTGGATTTTTTTCAAAGAAAAGCTTAAGGTTCATAATTTATCCTTTTTTTTTTTTGAGACTGAGTCTCACTCTGTCACCCCAGCTACAGTGCCATGGCGTCAGCCTAGCTTACAGCAACCTCAAACTCCTGGGCTCAAGTGATCCTCCTGCCTCAGGCTTCCAAGTAGCTAGGACTACAAGCACCCACCATGACACCTGGCTAATTTTCCTATTTCTAGCAGAGACCACCTCTGGCTGTTGCTCATGCTGGTCTTAAACTCCTAAGCTCAAATGATCCTTGGCCTCCCAGAGAGCTGGGATTATAGGTGTGAGCCACTGTGCCCAGCCCTCAAACATCTTTCAAACTAAAGAGTTGAGAAGATCCCAGCAAGCCAGGCACAGTGGTTCGCGCCTGTGATCCCAGCACACTCTGACAGGCTGAGGGAGGCGGATTGCCTGAGCCTGAGCAACAGCAAGACCCTGTTTCTCAAAAAAATAGCTGAGACTGCTGTGAGCTATGAAGCCACAGCACTCTACCAAGGGCAATAAAATGAGACTCTGCTTCAAAAAAAAGAAAAAAGGCAGAAGATCCCAGCACTCTGGGAGACTGAGGCAAGTGGATCGCTTGAGCTCAGGAGTTTTTAAGACCTAGCTGGCAAGAGCAAGACCCTGTCTCTACTAAAAATAGAAAAACAGGGGTGGTGCCTGTGGCTCAAATGAGTAGGGCGCCGGCCCCATATGCCAGAGGTGGCGGTTTCAAACCCAGCCCCAGCCAAAAACTGCAAATAAAATAAAAATAGAAAAACTGAGCCAGGAGGATCGCCTGAGCCCAGCAATTCAAGGTTGCTATGAGTTATGATGATGCCACTACACTCTACCCAGGACAACAGAATAATAACAGGGCAGCGCCTGTGGCTCATTGAGTAGGGTGCCGGCCTCATATACCGAAGGTGGCGGTTTCAAACCCGGCCTCGGCCAAACTGCAAAACAGAAAAATAGCCGGGTGTTGTGGCGGGCACCTATAGTCCCAGCTACTTGGGAGGCTGAGGCAAGAGAATCGCCTAAGCCCAGGAGTTGGAGGTTGTTGTAAGCTGTGTGATGCCATAGGACTCTGCCGAGATTGATAAAGTGAGACTCTGTCTCTACAAAAAAAAAAAATTAAAAATAATAATAATAATAACAATAAAAAGTTAAGAAGTCATGGGGGCGGTGCCTGTGGCTCAAAGGAGTAGGAGTCCAGCCCCATAAACGGGAAGTGGCAGGTTCAAACCCAGCCCCTGCCAAAAACTGCAAAAAAAAAGAAAAAAAATGGGCGGCGCCTGTGGCTCAGTCAGTAAGGCGCCAGCCCCATATATTGAGGGTGGCAAGTTCAAACCCGGCCCCGGCCAAACTGCAACAAAAAAGTAGCCGGGTGTTGTGGTGGGCGCCTGTAGTCTCAGCTACTCAGGAGGCTGAGGCAAGAGAATCGCCTAAGCCCAGGAGTTGGAGGTTGCTGTGAGCCATGTGATGCCACGGCATGCTGCACAGGGCCATAAAGTGAGACTGTCTCTACAAAAAAAAAAAGTTAAGAAGTCAGAAAAAAAAATTAGGTCACATTTTGGCTCTGAAAACATGACTCAGACTCTATGACATTCAACGAGGGCCCAGAGATAATTCTAACACAGAAAAGTGACAAGTTGGACCAGTAACACCTGTGCACCAACCCTCAGCTTACAGAAAGGCCCTGTACCACTGTGGACACCAGAGACCCTGGGCCCTGGGCACCTGTCTTCCCAGGACCCATTGTCCTGAGGGCTGTGCAGAGCAAGGGGGCCCTCTGCTACCCAGACTCATCCCAAGCAACCACATCCCTCAGCATGGGCCATGAGCCTGGCACAGCTCTCCTAAAACTGATATAAAACCCGAGCTCCCCACGGTGGGACCCAGCATACTCCAGTAGACACTATGGGACAGGGTTCCCAGGAGCTGTGAGCCTGTAGAATCAACCCTCACCCGAGAACCTGCTCCTGGCCCTTCTTCACTCCATCCAGAAAGCCCTGCAGCTCCCGTGCTCTCTTGCTGTCCACAAACCGCTCTCGGATGCAGGCATCCAGGCACCAGGTGAACTGTAGGGAGGAAGCAGAGTCTGGATTCAGACAGACCCTCCCAGGATAGCCAGAGACAGACCCTGAAACAGCCCCAGGTCCTTGCCTCTCACTCTGCCTTCCTGGTGACCACAAAGAGTACACCCAGGAGAAAAGCAAGGGTCAGCTATGCAGGGAGGATGTGACACTGGTTTTTTCTGAAGAAGGGTTCCCAATGGCAGCCACTGCAGCCCTTCAACCAGGTGACACCAGAGTCCCTGAAAGCTCTGGGCTAAGAGAGGGCCAGAGCAAGCTAGAAAGATGGGAGGAGGCCAGGACAACAGTCCAGGTATAGCCATAGGCCCTGTAACCTCTGAAACAGAGTAAGGGCTAGAAGTGGTGAGAATCACAGGGACAGAAAGGTCTCTGGCCCCTAATCAGGTTTGCAGAGGCACCAAGGGTCCAACATGGAGGATGATGGATGGACAAAGTGCAGATGGGCCCCAGACCAACTTCACCCAAGGGAAGAGAAGTCAGGAGAAGCAGGAGGAGGGCAAGGGCAGCGCTACCTTGTGGCAAGGGTCCACGGTGCAGATGTCACCCACATCCAGGTCATGCAGGGACATGAGCAGCTCGGCTCGCAGCGTGCAATAGTGCACATTCCGCGTGCGCAGGAAGAGTGTGCGCAGAAACTGCAGCACCATGTCATATAGCTTCACGTTCCGGCCCACCATCTGCGTCAGCTTCTGCACTACCTGGTGGCGAGAGCAGCCCTCAGGCCCTATCCCAGGGGCACAAAGTCATCACACAGAGCCCAGGAACATCTGTCCTTTCTACTTTTTTTGGTGTAAAACGTTTATTTCTCTCTTGTGAGATGCTGGCACCCTGTCTGATGGTGGCAGGTTCTATTATTTTTAGAGTGCTTAACCCACATTAGTCCCCAAGGTTCTCTGAAAAGCCACTGGTCTGTGAGCCACTGTGATCCCCCTGCCGGTATCCCGACCCCTTACCTGTGAGGTCAGGTGGTGCTAGGCCCAGAGGCAGCTCTGAGAGGAAGAGCCCTACTAACAAGGAAGACTGGCCTAGGCATGGACACGCAGTCATAAAGCCACTGCCTGAGGGCCTGGGTCAGGCCTATGTGGCCTTGCTGCCCTTCCTCAAGGCTGCCCACCTGCCCCAGGCTGGCTCCCTTAGCTTGAAACTGTGTGGCCCCCTCTTGTCCCACGACCAGCACCCAGGGACACAGAGTGGAGGCCACATCCCACGGAGTGAGGAGCACAAACACCAACATGCAAGTCTCCCCACCCACCATTGATGGGTCTTGCAGTGACACAATGCCCACCCATCCCCCTTGGTAGTGGTCACCTGTCTCACCCTCCCTCAGACACAGGACTCTTAGGACAGTCCCATCCTGCTGCCTCAGCTGACCAAGGAAGCTCTACTCAGCTGCTAACTAGCCATGGCTATCAACCTTGGGCCCATGGTGTGAACAATACCCAGGGCTTAGGATGGTGGGCACCAGGCAGGACATAGCAAGTGGTAAGGGAAGCAAGTGGGTGGCAGGAACCAGTGATTGACTAATCTAGCAGTTCACCTGCCAGGCCCCCTGCCAACCAGGTCTAAGGTTCACCCGATGAGCTGAACCTGCACAAATCCCCCTACTCGGGGCTGAAAATGCCTGTCTGGAACCTACCCCTACCTCACACAGGAACAACCCACTCACAGGTCACCTAGAGACAGACAACCCAGATAACTGACCCACACCCAGGGACCACAAGACAGTGTCACCCTGGCAAGCACTGGAAAATCGTACACTACCAACAATGACTAAAAAGTTTCCAGAGAGAAGAAAGGCCACCAACAAAGTAATGAGAATCTGAGCAGCTCAGACTTACCTGCAAAGGCAGATGCTAGGAAACAGTGAAAAGGGCCTTCAAAATGTTTAAACTAGAATTCTAAATTTACCCAATCAACTATATAGTCTAAACAAAATAAATCTCAGCTGTGTTAGGACTCTGAATGCTTTTATCAAGGTTTTTTTGAGGATGTACCTCAACAAAAAGAATGAAACCAAGAAAAAGAAAGCTGAGGAATATAAAAAAATAGTGCAATGAGTGCAGGACACTGTGGCTGGGCACAGTGGCACACACCTGCAGTCCCAGCTACTTGGGATGCTGTGATGGGAGGATCATTTGAGCCCAGGGTGATATAGCAGGACACCACTCAAAAAAGAAAAAAAAAAAACGGGCGGCACCTGTGGCTCATCAAGTAAGGCGCCGGCCCCAAATACCGAAGGTGGTGGGTTCAAACCTGGCCTCGGCCGAACTGCAAAGACAGAAAAACAGCCAGGCGTTGTGGCGGGCACTTGTAGTCCCTGCTACTCCGGAGGCTGAGGCAAGAGAATCGCCTAAGCCCAGGAGTTGAAGGTTACTGTGAGCTGAGTGATGCCACAATACTCTACCGAGGGCGATAAAGTGAGAATCTGTCTCTATAAAAAAAAAAAAAAAAAAACAACGCAGGCCACTGGCTAAGCAGCAGACTCAGAAACAACCCATCATGTTAGAGCAGAAAGTCCAGAAAGAACCTCAGGTCTGAGAGGAGAGCCAGGATGTGACATAAAATCAGAAGGACAACTAGAACCTCAGGGAAAACAGCCCAGAGGCCCCTGCCTTCCCAGTGAGCAGCAGCCAGGAACACAGCAGCACTATACCTACTCTGTGAGAGATCGGGAACAGTGAGTACATGGGATCAGATACCATGGATACCTCCCTCCAGGAACACCAGCTTTGTGATGTGACCCAGAGACACAAACTCCATAATGGGGGCCTCCAACAGGGCCTCAAGAACCCCTGCCAGTGAAAACCACAATGTGGGCTTCATGCCCATAGCTCAGTGAGTAGGGCGCCAGCCACGTACACTGAAGGTGGCAGGTTCAAGCCTGGCCCAGGCCTGCTAAACAATGACAACTGCAACCAAAAAATAGCCAGGTGTTGGGGTGGGCGCCTGTAGTCCCAGCTACTTGGGAGGCTGAGGCAAGAGAATCTCTTAAGCCCAAGTGTTGGAGGTTGCTGTGAGCTGTGACACTGTGGCACTCTACCGAGGGTGACATAATGAGACTCTGTCTCCTAAAAAAAGAAAAAGAAAACCACTATGTGCAAGGCAGTGGCGCGCCTGGGGATGCTGGGGAAGTGTCCACTGCAAAGAGGGGAGGCATGGCTGGGAAGGAAGCTTCTCCCTGCAAACCTTTTTACTCTTCTGAATATTTTACCATTTGCATTTCTTTCAACCTCATACTCTTGGGCTCAAGAGATTGATTCTCTTGCCTCAGCCTTCCTAGCAACTGAGACCACAGGCACCTGCGACAATGCCCCACTATTTTTTTTTTTTGGTTGTTGTTTTTTGTTTAGCAGGCCCAGGTTCAAACCCACCAGTCTGGATGTACGCAGCTGGCACCCTAACCACTGAGCTACGGACGCCAAGCCTACCATTTGCATTTCTTATGTACATAAAAATACAACTTTTGGGCTTGGCGCCTGTGGCTCAAGAGGCTAAGGCGCCAGCCACGTACACCTGAGCTGGCAGGTTCGAATCCAGCCCAGGCTCGCCAAACAACGATGGCTGCAACCAAAAAATGGCCGGACGTTGTAGCGGGCGCCTGTAGTCCCAGCTACTTGGGAGGCGGAGGCAGAAGACTCACTTGAGCCCAGGAGTTGGAGGTCACTGTGACCTGTGATGCACAGCACTCTACCCAGGGTGACAACTTGAGGCTCTGTCTCAAAAAAAAAAAAAAAATACAACTTTTGCTAGCACTCTGGGAGGCTGAGGCGAGGCAGGTAGACTGAGCTCAGGAGTTCCAGACCAGCCTGAGCAAAAGCCAGATCCTATCTAATAAAAAAAGCTGAGCGTTGTGGCGGGCACCTGTAGTCCCTACTCGAGAGGCTGAGGCAAGAGGATCACTTGAGCCCAAGAGTCTGAGGTTGCTATTAGATGTGATGCCATGGCACTCTACCCAGGTGACACAAAATGAGAGTCTGTCTCAAAAGAAAAAAAAAAAAGCTTTTGAAAGAGATCCACCTAGGACAAGGCAGGTCACAGTGGTACTAAGTCACCAAGAGAAGGAACAGGAGATGGGGAAAAGACTGGGGAAATGTGGGCACCTTATACAACACACAGAGGAAGCTGAGGGCTCTGACAGCAATGGAACAAAAAAGAGGTGCATGACAGGTCTGAGCTGAGAACAAGCAGGGAGGAGAGGGCAGAGACAGCAGGAACCAGCCCTCAACCCCAAGAGCTACCTGTGCACGTGCCCACCTGGAGCACAAACACCAACAGGCAAGTCCCCTGACCCATGACCGATGGGTCATACAGGGACACAATGCCCACCTACCCCTTTGGCAGGGGTCACCTAGACAACTCCCACCCAGCTGTGCACAAGCCACACCTAGCTCTTCAACACTTAAAATCTGGCAACTGAGACATGCTATAAGCACGAAAAGCACGTAAGAGGCAGCACCTGTGGCTCAAAGGAGTAGGGCGCTGGCCCCACATGCCGGAGGTGTCCGGTTCAAACCCAGCCCCGGCCAAAAAACTACATAAAACACACCAGATTTCAAAAATCTAATGACCAGGTGGTGCCTGTAGCTCAAAGGAGTAGGGCGCCGGCCCCATATGCCAGAGGTAATGGGTTCAAACCCAACCTTGGCCAAAAAACTGCAAAAAAAAAAGAAAAATCTAATGACCAATTACATGCTGAAAGTTAATACTCTGGATATATTGGATTAAAGAAAACATATTAGGGGCAGTGTCTGTGGCTCAGAGGGTAGGGTGCCAGCCCCATATACCAAGGGTGGTACCCATCCAGCCCCAGCCATACTGCAACAAAAAAATAGCTGGGGCTCGGCGCCTGTGGCTCAAGCAGCTAAGGTGCCAGCCACATACACCTGAGCTGGC
>CAUYRH010049263.1:0-28173 GCA_963574655.1 Perodicticus potto | reverse complement strand
TTCACATAGTAAATGAGAAAATATCATGAATGTTATATTAATCAGGTTGATAAAAATATCTCCAATTGTATGTGAAGCCCACACACTGTACTCCTTGACTGAATTATTGTACACAGCTATGACTCAATAAAAAAAAAAATTGAATTCGATTGCTTTTATGTGGAACACAACTTCTCTTCACTTTTCTGTGACTCTCACTGCCCCCTATCATTATACATCTGGGCGTTTATATCATTATGTTTCTTCCTGGATCACAAGGCATTGACTATGATACCTCATTTAAGAGACTGAGGAATATAAGCTACTTGCTGTTAGGAGACTTGTTTTATCATACACATTTGTCCCTTGTGCAGACCTTGGTTCAGTGGTGTGTGCAAGTATATTACATATGGATTTAATCTTTTTTATAAGTGAATCATAAATAACCCCTTCGACTTTGCTCAAACACCAATGATAATAACATGAATTCACATTTGTATATTTTCGACATTGTGAACATTAGTAGGTACATTTTTTCTTTACATCTCATGATTATCTGACAAAGTAGGTATAATTGTTTCTGGTTTGTACAAGGGAAACTGAGTCCCCCAACAATGTAATGCCTTTCTACATCTCACATAACTAATAAGCAACAAATGTATTGGTTCGTTTTACATCATGGGAAGAAATTCAAGTAAATGAAAACTCATTCACATGCTTTTGTTTCTACTGGAAAGGAAAATTGCTTTAAAAATGCTGCAGGCATGTTAAATGGAGCATTTTACCACACTGAACTTTGAACATAGAAGTAGGAAAATCTTTAGTTTTTCAAATCATCTGAAAGCATTCTATCTGTAGAGGTACTATTTGGTTTGTTAAATCAGCATCACTGGTATCACATTTATCCATTCTATCTTATTCCCTTATTGTTTATTTTTTTCCCATTTTCTTGTTCTTTTTCTTTCAAGGTTAAAAAATATATATGCAACTCTCTACACAAAGAAGCCTTAGAAACTAACATATGTTTTATTTTAAAAAGCCAATGGTAAATAAGAGTACCAACTAAACATATCATATTTCCATTCGTTCAGCTGGCAAACTTTCATTAGAAGCTCATCGAAAGTACTTTTAAGACTGCCCTTATTTTTGTAAAAGGCCAAATTAGACAGTGTACTTATTGTTTGTAATTGAAATTAAATTTGAAGTAAATAATAATTATGCCAAAATCCATTACATTAAGATTCTGTACACCCTTTCAAAAGATTAGAAACAGATAAACAAGTTGACTGTTGAATTTATTTGGATTTTAAATGGAATAAAGAAACCTAGTTTCTGTAATACAAAGAAATAAACTGACCATTTTCTGGCTTTTATTTGATTAATATCTAAAAGTCTTCTCATTTAGAAACAAACTTAATTTAACCACCATTATAAGAAGGAAATTGTTTCACTGAAATTGAATTTTTTAATAACTGAAATTTTCTATTTAGGATGCCAAAACTTTAATTTTTATTATGAATGACAGTATCCCAATCACTTTATCACTTAACTAGAAAACACTTAACTCATTATTATGAAATGGTTCATGATTATGAGATTGATGAGTGAGTGGACTCTGCTATGAACAACAGCTTGGGGAACTATTAAAATGTAAAGGGTTATTTACTCCCAAACTAAATGACCCCAAACTACTATCAGGCTTCAATTTCTTCATTGGCTTTAGATAATGACTCTTCCCTCTCCTGTCTTTCTCTTCTTTTTAAAAATTCTTTTTAATTGACAGGTAATAATTGTACAGCTTTACAGTGTACAGAATGACATATTGATACAATGTGTAATGTTCAAACCAGGATAATTACCATATCCATTTCTACAATCATTTATCATTTCTTTGTGTTAAGAACATTCACAATCCTCTCTTGTAGCTATTTGAAAATACATAACAAATCATTATTAACCACATTCACTTGAAGTGCTATAGAACTGCAGTCCCTAACTTCCAGACCATGGACTGATCCCAATCCATGGCCTGTTATGAACTGGGCCCCACAAGCAAAGCTTCATCTGTATTTATAGCCATTCCTCATTGCTCACATCGCTGCCTAAGCTCCACCTCCAGTGAGATCTGCAGCAGCATTAAATTCTCATAGGAATGCAAACCGCTCTGTTAAGGGCACATGTGAGGGATCTGGATTGTTTTCTACTTATGAGAATCTAATGCCTAATGATCTGAGGTGGCGCTGCATCAGTGATGTTGGCACTGAGCATTGGCTACAAATACAGATTATTCTTAGCAGAGAGGTTTGACTTACCAAGACAATAATAAAACAATTGCTTACAGATTTATATCAAAGTCATTTCCCTCACCCCTGCTCCATATAAAAGTTGTCTTCCATGAAATGAGTCCTTGGTGACAAAAAGGTTGGGGGCCACTGCAATACAACATGAGAACTTACTCCTTCTATCTAGCTATGTGCTGTATCGTTAGCAATCCTCTCGCTAGCCTCCTCTTCCCCTTTCTAGCCTCCAATAACTATACTTCTTTTTACTTCAGTGAATGCAGCTTTTTTAGGTTTTGCATATGAGTAAAGACATGGAATATTTATCTTTTTGCATCTGCTTTATTTCACTTAACATAATGTTCTCCAGCCTCACCCATGTTGCCATTAATAACAAAATTCTATTTTGTAATTATTAAATAGTATTCCACTGTGTATATATACCACATTTTCTTTATCTATGTATCTGTTGATGAACTTAGGCTGATTTCATTCTTTGGTGTCACAAAAAGTGCTGCAATAAACATGGGGGACAGCAGTCTTCTTGATATACTAATTTCCTTTCCTTTGGATAAATACTCAGTAATGGGACTACTGGATTATATGATATTTCTATTTTTACCTTTTTTTTTTTTTTTTAGATCATGAATACATTGATGAATATGTGGGGTACAATGTGTTGATTTTCTTGTACAATCTGACATACTTACATCAAGCCAATCAACATAGCTTTTACCTACTTTGCTTGATTACTGTGTTAAGACATTTATGTTCTATACTTGACAGATTTGACTTGTACCCTTGCAATATGCTGCATAGGTGTGGTCCCACCATTTACCCTCTATAGGCAAAAAGCCTATAAGTAAACTTTTAAATGGTTCCATTTTGTGATGACAAGTTTAAAGTCTTTTGTGAGTTAGAAAGGAAAAAATCTTGGAACTATACATGTGGCTTAAAACCTAATCATGTAAAAGTGATTTAAGGTGGAGCTTCATGGAGACAGGTCTGCAGATAACTGTGTATCTCGGGATTTTCCAGGCTATTCCCTTACAATGATTAACTGTCTCTAAATGGTCTGTTAAAGGATCAAGCATTTAAACCACTTATTTCCCCAAAATCTTGTTGGGTGGTTTTGTTTTGATTACTTAGCATAAGAGTAACTTTAGTGAAGTAGTTATCAGTTAAGCCAGTTAAACCTTAGCCCATAAGGATAGCTTTACATAATGTTAGTAAAGTGGTTATCAGTTAATCTGATTTATCCATAAGCCTGTTAAGTACCAGGCAGTAAGAGGACTGGGGACAGGTTTAAAACATATGTTTATTGATTAAATTATGTGCCTATATAAGCTTCAGTGGAAGAAATAAAGACTACCATTTGCCATGATAGTGTAGGTGGTCCTCCTTATTACTCAGACTATTTCATTGCAGGACTCATTCCTGAGTCACCGGTCATTTGGGAGACTTTCATGCAACAACCCTCCCTCTATCAAACCTTCCCACTCCATTTCTTTCCTTCATCCTGGGCTGTAGTTGTGTTCTGTCTTTCATAGGAAAGTGTGAGTAAATACAAGTTGGTTTCATAGAAGTACTGAGTACATTGGATACTGTTTCCTCCATTCTTGAGACACTTTACTCAGGAGAATATGTTCCAGGTAAACAGTCATGAACTCTCTTCCCTTTACAGGGGTGCCAAAGAAAATAAAATATCTGGGAGTGTACCTAATAAAGGACGTGAAAGATCTCTATAAAGAGAACTATGAAACTTTGAGAAAAGAAATAGCTGAAGATGTCAACAAATGGAAAAACATACCATGCTCATGGCTGAGAAGAACAACAGTGTTAAAATGTCTATACTACCAAAAGCAATCTACAGATTTAATGCAATCCCCATTAAAGCACCTCTGTCATACTTTGAAGATCTGGAAAAACTAGTACCTCATTTTATATGGCAACAGAAAAAAACCTCAAATAGCCAAGACATTACTCAGAAATAAAAACAAATCAGGTGGAATCATGCTACCAGACTTCAGACTATACTATAAATCTATAGTGGTCAAAACAGCTTGGTATTGGCACAAAAATAGAGAAGTAGATATATGGAACAGAATTGAGGACCAAGAGATGAATCCAGACACCTATCATCATTTGATCTTCAATAAGCCTATCAAAAACTTAAATTGGGGGAAAGACTCCCTATTTAACAAATGGTGCTGGGTGAATTGGCTGGCGAATTGTAGAAGACTGAAACTGGACCTTTCACCATTAACAAAAATTGACTCTCGCTGCATAAAAGACCTAAACCTAAGGCATGAAACCATAAAGATTCTTGGAAAGAGTGCAGGGGAAACACGTGGAGAAATTGGCCTGGGAGAAAACTTTATGAGGAGGACCCCCAAGGCAATTAAAGCAATATCTTATTTTTACTTTTGTTGAGAAAAATCCATACTGTTGTCAATGATGACTAAACTAGTTTACATTCCCATCATCACTGTATAAGAGATCCCTTTTCTCTATATCCTCTCCAGAATTTGTTACTTTTTTCTTTTTGGTAACTGCCATTCTAACTAGGATGAGATGGTGTCACAATATAATTTTGAATTACACTGTCCTAATGATTAATGATGATGAGAATATTTTCACATACTTGTTGACCACCTGTCTTTCTTCATTTGAAAATTGTTTACTTAGATGCCTTGCTCATTTTTTAATCAGATTATTTTGTTTTTTTTTAATTGTTTAAAATCCTTTTACATTCTTGATATTAATGCCTTATTAAATTAATAGTAAATATTTTCTTCCATTCTACAGATTGTGTCTTCACTCTGTTGATTGTTTCCTTTGCTGTGAAAAAGATGTGTAGTTTGATGTGATCACATTTGTCCATTTTTGCTGTGTTTGAAGTCTTACCCATAAAATCTTTGCCCAGACCAATGTCCTGAAGTGTTTCCTCCATGTTTTCTTTTAATAGTTTTATAGTTTGGGGCCTTATATTTGAGTTTTGATAATTTTTTATATACAATGAGAGATGGGGATATAGTTTCAATCTGCATAGGAATATCTAGCTTTCCCAGAATCCTTTATTGAAGAGGATGTACTTTGTCTAATGGTCTTGGCACAAGTATAGAGAAGTTGGCTATTAATATGTACATTTGTGTTCTGTTCCATTGGTCTATATGTCTATTTTTATACCAGAGTCATGCTGTTTTGTTTACTACATCTTTGTAATATACTTTGAAAACAAGCAGTTGAATGCCTCCAGCTTTGTTCTTTTTCGTTTGATTACTTTAGGTATTTGGTGTCTTGTGATTCCATGCAAATTTTAGAATTATTTTTCTATTATCATGAATTATGACTTTCAAATTTTCATAGAGAATTTATTGCATCTGTAGATCACTTTGTGTAGTACAAACCTTTAACAATATTGATTATTGCAATGTACCAATGTGAGATACTTTCTCATTTTTCTGTGTGCTCTTCAATTTCTTTCATAAGTCTTCCATTATTTTCATTGAAGAGTTCTTTTACCTCTGAAATTACATTTATATCTAGGCACTTTTTTTCCTGTGGCTATTATATATCTAGGCTATTTTTCTCTGGATTGCTTTCTTAATTTCTTTTACAGCGAGTTTGTTATTGGTATACTAAATACTGCTGATTTTACAGATTGATTTTGTAAAGTTTACTGAAGTTTACTGAATTTGTTTAGTACTTCTAACAGGTTTTGATGCAGTCTTTAGATTTTCGTATATGTAAGATGATGCTATCTGCAAAGAAGGACAATTTTACTTCCTCTTTTTCAATTTGGGTGCCTTTATTTCTTTCTCTTGCCTGAGTAGTCTGGCTAGAACTTGCAGGGCTATGTTGAAAAGAGTGGTGAAAGTGGGCAAGCTTGTCATGTTTCAATTCTTAGATGAAAATTTTTTAGCTTTTCCCTACTCAGTATAACCTTAGTTGTAAGTTTGTCATATATGGATTTTATTGTGTAGAGGTATATTTTTCTATACCCTACTTATTAAGAGTTTTTTCTCATGAAGGATATTGATTGTATCAAGGGCTTTTTCTTCATTTATTGAGATGATAATATAGTTGTTTTTCATTTTATTGATGTGATATGTCACATTTAGTGACTTACTTATATTGAACCATCCTTGTGTCCCTAGAGCAAATCCCCCATGATCACAGTATATAATCTTTTCCCTGTGCTCTTGGATTTGATTTGCTAGTATTTTATTTTGGAATTTTGCATCTATGTTCATTAATGATGTTGGTTTGGGTTTTTTGTTGTGTTTTCTTTGGTTTGGGTATTAAGATAATGTTGGTTTCATAGAATGTGTTAGGAAGAGTTCCCTCTTCTTAAATTTTTTTACAATAGTTTCAGGAGAATTAGTGTGTTCTTTAAAATTTGGTAGAATTCAGTAGTAAATGCCTCTGGGCCTGAGCTTTTCTTTGATAGGAGAATTTTTATTACTGATTAAATCTCATTACCCATTATTGGTCTGTTCAGGTTTCCTATTTCTTCCTGGATCAATCTGGGTATGTTGTATGTGTCCAGAAATTTATCCATTTCCTCTTGATTTTCCTATTCTTTGACATGGAATTTGTCATAATAATCTCTTATGATCATTTGTATTTCTTTGGAATTAATCACAATTTCTCATTTTTTCCCTTATTTTATTTATGTGAGTGCCCTTTCTCTTTTTTGGAAGACAATTTAATGAAAAGCTCAAAATTGTGCAATGCCTGTGGCTCAAAGGGTAGGGAGCCAGGCCCATATATCAGGGCTGGCAGGTTCAAGCCTGGCCCCAGTCAAAAACTGCAAAAAAAAAAAAAAAAAAAAAAAAAAGCTCAAAATCCCCTGACATTCCATGGATGTTCCTTTTTGAGAGACAATAAAAAGTGTAATTAACAAAGAGTAAATATTTTCTAGTATTGTTAAGTAAATTCTTTTGCACGTCCTCAGAGGTGGACCACACTGTGCTAATGAAGAAATATATGTATATCTAATATAG
The DNA here is from genome assembly GCA_963574655.1 of Perodicticus potto. Taxonomy (NCBI): domain Eukaryota; kingdom Metazoa; phylum Chordata; class Mammalia; order Primates; family Lorisidae; genus Perodicticus; species Perodicticus potto. The sequence goes on along the minus strand of CAUYRH010049263.1, from coordinate 20,906 downwards.
TCGTAAAATTTCTTAAAATTCTGTACTTAAGAATAATATTTATTTCTTTGTTATGTTTTTTGTAAATTTAGGAGGAAACATGTACCATTATAAACCAAATCAGTATTTTAAAAAGTCCAAAATGATGATGTGTTGTTATGTATTTACACTGGTTGAGGAAATAAAATAGGTCAGCATAGCACCTCTGCCCTGACTTTCACCACTAAATATACTTTTCTAGCTCTAGACATGGAAGAGTAGTCAAATTTCGGGAGAAGCCCAGGCTTAGCACATGACTACAGGGGCTGTAATAACTAGAGATTCCTGGACATTAAATTTATCAGGGGATAAAAGAAATTGAGCTGCTTTTGTAATTCTCTGTGTCTCAGAGTTTATGTACTTTCTATGTCTATCGGTATTATAAGATTAAAAGCATTGCCTGACTTAAAGGGGGAAACGGCCCTAAAATTTCAGAGGCAAACCAGTGAGTTAAGAGTGTTGTTTCTACTGTAAACACCAAACTTCTTTTCCCATTTAAGAATTCAGAATGATGTAATAGGAAAAATAAAATTTTATATTTTGAAGTCTCATACTTGCTCACTCTGTGATCTTATCCAATTTGAGCTTTCTTCATCTGTAAAATGTCAATAAAAATCCACTAGAAGGTTGTTATAAGTAATGAGTTTAACACAATAGTTAATATCAAATAAAAGTTTGCTTACTTCTAAATTGATATGTTAAAACCATGGAAAAATTCAGTAGTTAAGGATATTACTATTATTATCATTTATTATTTTGTTAAATCATAACTATATACATACATTTATGTAGTATAATGTGATGATTTTATCTACAATTTCGAACACTTACACCATTTATTATTTTAAACTAAGAGTAATGCCAAAATTCCTACTAAAAAGTATAGAAGGGTCAGTTGGAAGAAATCTGTAACCTGCCAGTCTAGGTGAATTTGTGAATGAGGATAGTATTTGGGGCTTGGGGCCACATGGTACTCTCTGTCCCCATATCCATCTTCCAAGTTCAAATGTCAAGTTCCAGTTTCAGACAGATTCTATCAAAATTCAACTCAGTCAAATGTCAGTATTTAATGGCTTCAATCAGAGGAGAACAGGACCTTAAATAACTCTTTACATATTTGGTAGAAACTTTGTAAGTTGACAACCCAAGGAACTACAAGAAACTGGTCAACTATGGAGGTGGTCATCATGAGGAACTTGCATTGGGTACATGTGTTTCATATCTAGTCTATAAAAATTAGGTCAACTTAAGGGATGGTCAATGTAAGGAGATGGTCAACTATGGAGGTGGTCAACATGAGGAACTCCCATTGAGTACATGTGCTGCATGTCCGGTTTGTGAAAATTAGGTCAACTTAAGAGGTGGTCAATATAGGAAGATGGTCAACTGTGGAGGTGGTCAACATGAGGAACTTCCATTGAGTAAATGTGTTTCATATCCAGCCTGTGAAAATTAGGTCAACTTAAAAGGTGGTCAATGTAGGGAGATGGTTAACTGTGGAGGTTCTACTGTATTATCTCATTTAATTCTTTCAGAAAACATATATTGGAGATTTAGTCTCATTTTTAAAAAGAAGAAAATGTGACTATGGAAAAATTGAGTGAATTGATCTAGTGAATTGATCAGGACTCAAACTACGTCAGTATAGCTTCAGTGTCTATTCTCTTAACCAAAGGGTGTTCTGGCAAACCCAGTGTTATTTAGATAGATAAATCAACAGAACTGGGCAGAGCACTGGAGAAGAGAACTGTCAGTAACTAGCTTGTGAGGCTAGGTCTGGCTCCATGACACTGTGTAGAGATGGCCACCAGGTGGAGGATGCTGGAAAAACAATTTAATCCCAGCAAAGAGAAGTTGAGTTCTAAGCAGAGAAGCAGTTCCTCAGCTTAATGATTAGCCTATGGAGTTACAAGGGAGCTTGGGGGAATTGAAGTGATGGGTACCTAAGAATTAGGAAAATCTCAGAAATTGTCATGATTAGCCCTCAGAATCTTTGATTCTTCTTTTGGAAAAGTTTATGCAGAGACTTTGGTGTAGCCTACCCAAATTCTTTTCAACCAAACACTAATCTTATGAGTTAATAGTTGCGTTGCTTTTGTATGTATGTTGGAGTATGCATGTGTATGTGTGTGTGGATGTGTGTGTATTAGGCTGATGGGGACAATTTTCTAGGCAAGTTACTTAGAGGGCAGGACTTTTAGGATGCCAAGCTCAAGAAAGATGTAAGGTTAGAAGTCTATAGATTTTGATTTATTTTTTCTTTATCTCCTGATAAGTGGAAACAGGGGGGCATAAACTTACCTTTAGATAAGAGACTGCTATCTTGTGAAAAATGTTATTGAAATTATGTAATTTTTTTTTTTTTTTTTTAGAGACAGAGTCTCACTTTATCGCTCTCAGTAGAGTGCTGTGGCATCACAGCTCACAGCAACCTCCAGCTCTTTGGCTTAGGTGATTTTCTTGCTTCAGCCTCCCAAGTAGCTGGGACTATAGGTGCCCAACACAATGCCTGGCTATGAAATTATGTAATCTTATTCAAAATGTTTAAAAATGGTAGCTTCACAAATCTTAGTGTTACGGTGTGACATTTTACTATTTGTCTGGCAAACATAACTGCAAGACACAGTTTAGACTGAAAAAATAAATGACACTGTTCAAATAAACTGAAAAAAAAAGACATAAATAAAAAGTGTTTCTATAATAGACTTTTGAAAAATGTAATTAGGCTCAGCACCTGTGGCTCAACAGGCTAAGGCACCAGCCACGTACACCTGAGCTGGCAGGTTTGAATCCAGCCCTGGCCTGCCAAACAACAATGACGGCTGCAACCAAAAAATGGCTGGGTGTTGTGGCAGGCACCTGTGGTCCCAGCTATTTGGGAGGCAGAGGCAGGAGGCTCGCTTGAGCCCAGGAACTGGAGGTTGCTGTGAGCAGTGGTGCCACAGCACTCTATCCAGGGTGACAGCTTGAGGCTCTGTCTCAAAAAAAAAAAAAGAAAAATGTAATTAAAATTAAAATTTTACATGTAGCAAGTAAAAAATTTAATCTTCACAAAGAAGGATAATATGAAGAGTGAGGACAACCCTCCCTTCTCGATTTTTTTCCATGTCTAGCTCTTTTCTAGAAATATGTGTGTAGCTACTGCTATAAGTAGTATTTTTTTCTAAATCCCTATAAAAGCATATGGATAACATATATATAAAATATAATTATATATTACATAAATATTTATATAATTTTACATGCATGAGGTCATAGTAAGCATGCTCTTTGTACTTCTAATATCGTAGTGCTATTTTCATAACTGAAAAGCTTATATATACATTTTCATCAGCTACATAATGTATTTTTATCACATACAACCTAATATATTTAAATACTGACCTACAAATGGACATTTAGGGTGTTTGTATATTATTTTACCCATTGCGTACAATCACTAAATCATTAGTAATGCTGTTACTGAGCCAAAAGTTGATTAAAATACATAGAAATTAACTTTTCCATGAAGTCTGTAATACTGGTTATTAGCATAGGGCTTTCTAAACTTCAAAACCTAGGGAAAATTATCAAAGGAGACTGAATAAACTATGAGTTTCTTTTCTAATGCCATAAGCCAAATTAAAATGATTGAGGAAAATGCCAAAAAATGAAAATCAATATCCTTAATGTATAAAGAATTCCCAGGTTCAGTCCCCTTGGCAGTCAGGGGGTGGACATGGCCTTGAAAGGTGTGCTGGGAGTCTGAAAGCTTGCTCAAATAGGCTTTGTGGAGACCAACGAGTAGGCAGTGTATTCCTGACTGGAAAATGTAGGTTTCTTAGAAAATAAAATCAAAGGAGCATAGAAGAGGGTCAAACTTAAGGAAGATAGGAGAGTCAATAGTCTATACAAAATAGCCATTTAGGTTACATATAGGGAAGGTAATAGCCATACAGTGTGGAACCATAGTAGCAGCTCCATTTGCTTTAGCAAGCCTCTAAAGCAAATAAACCAGCAAACAAAAATGAAATGAAAGGATACAAAGTAACATATCCCCAAAGATGCAATATAATCAGAAATAACTTTTAAAAGAAGATTGAGCCTCTGCAGAAACTCAATAAAACATATGGAAACAGTTAAACGCCTTTCTTTATTTGCCTATGAATCTTTTTTTCTTTTTTTTTTTTATTGTTGGGATTCATGGAGGGCACAAAGAACCTGGTTACATTAATTGCATTTGTTGGGTAAAGTCCCTCTTATAATTGTATCCTGCCCCCCAAAAGTGGATTACCTCAACAATTTTTATAACAAACCACCCCCAAACCTAGTGGCTTAAGAAAGCAATTGTTTTTTATTTCTTTAATACTCCTGGATAATTGGGTGATTTTTCTTATCAGTATTAGCTGAGTAGTTCTGATCTTGGCTGGGCTCACGCATGTGGCTGGTAGTTTTCATGCTACTGGCGCTTTCATGATGTCCTTGGCTGGTTCCATGTGTCTCAGCCTTCAGTAAAATGCTAGGGCATGTTCTCATGATAATCACAGGATTTTAAAAGAGAAAGCAAAAATGCATGTGTATTTTCTTTGCCTGCACCAGATTTTTTACTATTCCATTGGGCAAAGTAAATCGCGCAGCCACATCCACAGTTGGCATGGAAGGGTCCTGTATCATCAGAGGCTGTAGCTTCAGGGAGGCCTGAGAAACGGAGACAGTTAGTACACCCATCCACTATGCATTCCCTGTTGCTTCTGGAACATTTCTCATGCCCTTCTCTCCTTTGTCATCCTCAAATCAATGGATATTTAACTTTCAGACTTCAACTTTACTTTCATTTGTTAGCAATGTCTTCCGTGAATTCTCTTAGGTTGGGTTTTTTCCACTGCTGTGTGTTCTAACAGTCCCTGGCATGTGCATTCGACTCACTGGATTGGACACACTGTGGGGATAGGGCCTTTAGTTTAACTTTACAATTGACAAAGTTATATGGTAAGCATTTTCCGGAGGCCTTCAACTTAGAAGAATTGCTAGAATATTGCCTAAACATGTGTATATTGTCCTTTAATTTAAAAATTAATATAAATTTTAAATGTCCCTTCATGTAGAATGTATATAAAATTTAAGTTGACAAAATGTAGAAGTAAAATATGCAATATTAAGTGGGTGGTCAAAACACATCCTATAGGTCAAATATGATGTTACGAGGTCAGAGAAATCAATTGTGATCTGTGTGGAGATTTTTTCTCTTAACCTTTAACTTGAGTCGTGTTGTAGCTATATTTGACGAGTAAAAACATGTGTGGAGAATTCCTCTGATGTGCCTGTGATGTGTTTAGGGCATGTGGGGAAGAGAACAGCTGTTCCTTATCATGGATTCCAGGTAGAATGGCATGTGTTGGTCATGACAGCTATTATGTGATTAATGTGAAGGCTTCTCAAATGATTTTTTGAAAGGGTCACTAGATTCTTTTATCAGCATCTATAAATTTGGGCTCCCTAAAATATAAGCCTCAAGCTAGCATCTCCCCTCTGCATCTTCCCTCTTCGTAGAACTCACAGTGAAAAATAACTCCTTCTGACCTTGAAGGAGACAATAAAATCCAGCACATAAATCTTAAATAGAAAATTGAGAGATTTGGGTTAACTATAAAGCACATAGGCTTAGAGAGAGAAAAATAAACTTAAAACACGTTGAAAGGAATTTGCACGATTTCTAGACTAGAGGTTTTAGAAACTAGATATTTTTAAAAACATGTTTGGGAGTTTTTCAATTTTAGGACAGAAAAATAATTTTTTTCAGATTAATATGTATCATTTTTGAATACTTTGACTTTATTCTTTTTCTTTTGTTCCAAATATCTAAGGTTAAAGAAGTGTTATAAAATGCATCTTGGATTTGTTTTATATGGCCATGGTCAAAGAATAGCCACGGAAATAATTATCATGAAGGAAAAATTTTATACTCACAGATCTCAGACACAGAAGATGCCACGACTCCACTCAGGGCCATATCCGAAAGACACCAGGGTTGCGCAGGAGGTGGAAAAAGATTGGGGACACATGGCCCAGAGGCTTTTTGGTTTTTTCATGGAAAGACATGGGTAAGGCCGGGTAGATGTGCTGAATAAGCTGAATAAACTTAGGACTGGAGAGTGTGAAAAATTCCAGCTGCCTCTGGGCTACGGAGGTGGTCCCTAGCTATCCACAACTGGGGTGATTCAGGGCAGAGAGAATATTGGCTTGGTGTGTGAAGGTTTGATAAAGAAGATGGCTGGGGGTGTATGTCCAAACTGGTTAGTTTGTGTAACAAATGCACATGGGAAAGACAGGGGTTTTCTATCATTATGAATAAGCTTGTCCTGGAAGAGGAAGTCTTTATAGGATTAAGAATCCAAGTGCCAGAATTTTGAGAATGCAGAAAACAAGTAAAGGTAGTCAATAAAGAAGAAATTCAAAATCAGATTCAAAAGTTATACCCCAACTATAACTGGTTAAAACAATTTTAGCGCATATCTTTTGAACATTATTGAATGTTTCCACTATGTTACTCCTTTAGGATGACTATGTATAAATTATCTAAGTCAAAATATTGGAATAATTTTGAAATTTTGCTCTGTTTATGTTAGGAAATTTTTCATGTACCTAACATTTTGTATGCCAATAAGAATCTTAGCAGAGATATTCCCTACAAAATAATTTTCATACTAGGGCTTTGGCTATTTTTTTTTTTTTTTGGTCTTTTCTTATATCTTTTGGTATATGAGTTATTATTTTTTCAAATTTAGGTGAAGGAATATTTCGTTAGAGAAATCTCTTCAAGATTTTCCAGGGGCCATGGTGGGAATCAGGGAAAATGTATTACCATGACTACTCAGTCACAAAACTAACTAGACAGCTCTAAGACATTAACTATCTTTCTGTCTTAGTTTACTAAACTATAAAATGAAATACAGTGATTTCACCCATGATGTAATATTATGCTACTGTGATGTGGCCTTGATTGGTCCTGGACGTCTATGGTTTACGCCTGGGTCCCATGTGTCAAGCTTCCTTCCCTACTCACAGTGATTTTCTTATCTATACCCCAGTTTCCAGAATTGGGCAGAGAAGGAAATGTTCCTCACATCCAAACTCGGCTAAGTAAAAATAGTTCTCAGGGAATATTGACATAAAAAGTTCTCTATGTGGGGTGGAATCTCTGATATGTACATGTTGAGTTATATAAGCTCTCTTGGACATTTTCTGTTTCAGCTCATTAATAACTAATAACCCTTTTAAAGTGATTCAGAAAAGAACACATTTTACAGTGCAAACAGAATGTTTTTCCATAAGGATATTTTCAAAAACTTGAGGATATAAGTAATTTCTAAAAATGTTGGCGCTGGTCTCAAAGTTCTTTCCTCTGGGAGGCAGCTGCTGCTCCCTAAGATATGTCCCTTTCCCAAAACTAACTCCAAGAAGATAAGGAAAGTGTACATAACAAGTAACAATTCTCGGTTAAAGATTTATAGAATCATTGCGAACTGACCTGCATTATCTGAAATCCCCTAAACAAGAACAAAGAAATTTTACAACCTCCTCAGACCCTGGCCCAGATGCCTGCAGTTGTCAATCAGTTCTTGACCTTAAACTCGTCCTCTTTCCTTCACATACAAAAGAGCCTAAGGATCACATCAACTTACAGATGGTTCTTTGGGATAGTCTACCATCTTCTTGGTTCTCTGGCTTTCTGAATAAAATTGCTCTCCTTGCCCCAACACCTTGTGTCTTGACTTACGGGATGTCACGTGACAGGTGGTAGGAACTTGGATTAGGTTAAAAATTTTGCAAGCCTCCAACCAGGAGTGGCTGTTTATGGCCAGGTGGCCCTCATCAGGAAAATTCTGGGGATAGGTTTTTAGGAGTTGCTGGTGCTATTTGTTCCAGAGACTTTTCTTTGATTCCTTGGGAAGGCATTGACGGCCCTAGCACAAAGCTGTTGGGGTAAGGAAGCTGCAAACGTTTGTGACTCGATGAACTCAATCTGGAAGTGGGGTGAGTTGCTCCCTGTGTATAAACAAGAACTCCCAGCTGCTGTGCTGGGGCTTTCCCTTGGAACAGACCACTCTACTCTTGTATTTGATTGGGCTACTCTGTTGGAGAAGGAAATAGTTGTTGGACGTCTACCCAATTTGAAAACCAGTTCATTTGCCTGTCACTTGTCTCTGTGCTTTTTTGTGTTCTGTCTATACTTTCACTTTATAATAATGGGGGATGCCCTCTTGATTTGGGGACATCAGAGGGAATTCCCATTTGTTTTGAGTTAAAAATATCCCCAACCATTTGTGAGAGTGGAAACTTAGCTGGTTTTGATTTGGCGCTCCCCAGGCTAATTAGTTCCAACTGAAGTTTGTTTGAAACTTCTTACATTTCTTTTTGTATGGCGTGTTTATCTGTGCTGGTGCATAGTAGGTAGATGTGCAGACTGTGAAAAGGTTCAAAGGCACGGCAGGTTGTCTAGGACTCCAGCTAGCTACATAGCATGGTTCATTGTCAATAGCATCAAGAAATATTCAGAACTCAAATTGTTGATCTTCCACTCTAGAGTCAAAATATAGTCTATTAAACTCTTTATCTATCTCTCTATTTTCTTTTCTGCTAACTTTAATGTGCTGTTGCTAAGTTACCGATGTTGATGTAAAACTAATTCAAGGCACCTCAGTGATTTTGATTTTTATATGTAGTTCAGCCAGTTCTAGCTAAAATGTAAACATTAAAAACTCATTTGAAACTGAAAATAAAAAGAGCGAAAGGGATTTTAAAAAACGAGCTACATGGAAACTGCTTTCTCAAAAAATTGGATCCACAATCTTCATTATATTACCTATAGGGAAAACTAAAGTTTAACATGTAAACAAGTTCTGATTTTTGTCAAAAATAGATTGAGCCATCTTTTATAAACCCTTGTGTATATATTACTGTCTTATAAATAAATTTCCAAGACAAAAACCTTTCTGTGCATTTTCACACCTAAGTTTAGATGTGCTTTGGATATATACACATATTGAATATAAGTCTCTATCATAACAAATTGGCTTTTAAATAAAGGAGCACTCATAAGTTAAATAAATAAGCCTGAATGCTTTTCAAGTTCATGCAAATTTAATAATTCTTGGTAATTAAACATTAAAAAAAAGTGTTGATAAAATTGTATTCAAAATTGTCAATATACATTTTTGCTGGATTTTACTAGCCATTTGTACTTTACCTATGCCAGACAACTTAAGGTGTCAGGGTTTTATATAAAGGTTACAGACCATAAACTCAGTCAAAACAAAGTGATCTTTGTATAATTTTTTATAAGTAAGATTAATTTAATGTTTTTGTTGGATAAAGAAAAAAATTGTGCCTTCTAAGTTATCAGTAAAATACCCATGTGTTTAAATTTCTTACTTGGATAAACATAGTTCTAATATTTGCAGGCTATAAAAATAATTAACAGGGATATAATTGAAAATTATGACTAGCCTTGTCTAATATTTTAGTTTTCACAAGTAATCTAGATAAACTACTAAAAATGAATACATTAAAAGTAAATAGAATTAATACTTATAGGTAGGCTTTTCATATATAATTTAAAATCTTAATGAATTGTTACATTAAATAATATATGTTCATTAAATGTTGAAGTCATTTTCAATTAACTAAAAATTGTGTGATAAATAAGTCTTCTAAAATATAAAATAGTTTTCATCTACAAAATACTAATATATAACTATAAGTTCAAAATTTCCTGATTCCTAGGTTTTTACTAAAATTTAAGTTTACAAAGATAAAATTTCTTGTTAATATAAGTATAGTTCTACATATAAATTATACCAAAAATAAAATACATGTTTAATTAACAAGTTATAAAAGGATATAAAATGCGATTCCTCCTTAAAAAGAATCTTGTCTAATTCAAAAGTTATTTAAAAGTATATTTAAAATAATTTTTTTAAAGAATAAAACCAAGATAAAATGAAATAACAAATAAAAGCTTAAAAAAGTATAAAACGTTTTAATAAAAAGTTTAGGAAAAATTTAATTAAAAAATCTTATATAATAATTTTTTTTGCCCTAAAACAAAATAACTATTTATTTCAGAGAGGAAAATTTATTGTTTTGGAACAAAACAATAATTCCAAGCGTGTAATAAATGGTACATATAGATTATAATCAATTTCTTATAATTTATAAAAAAATTTCATATGTGATCAAGTTGACCGTAAGTTAAAATAATTGAGCTAAAACAATATTTTCTTTTCTTTTCTTTTTTTTTAATTTTGATGAAATCCAATTTATTGATTGTTTTCTTTTTTTTTTGAGACAGAGCCTCAAGCTGTCACCCTGGATGGAGTGCCGTGGCAACACAGCTCACGGCAACCTCCAATTCCTGGGCTCAAGCGAGTCTCTTGCCTCTGTGACCGCCACAACACCCGGCCATTTTTTGGTTACAGCTGTCGTTGTTTGGCAGGCCCAGGCTGGATTCGAACCCACCAGCTCAGGTGTACGTGGCTGGCGCCTTAGCCCGTTGAGCCACAGGCACCGAGCCTAAAACAATATTTTCTTGAAGTATTAATTTGCTATTAATAAAATTACAAAATGTTTTAATTTTAAATCTGTAATCTGTTTCTTCTAAAACTTCTCAGGTTTGTCTCAAAAATTCAACTTTACTTTTGTCTCACTGTTTTCAGCTTTCCCTCCCCTTGTGGAGGCGTGAGATAATAACTCTTATTCAGATGGGCGGTTATGAGGACCTCATGGTGCTGGGTGGAGAAAGAGTTTTCAGACCAGGAGTAGAATAATTTTAAAGAAAGAAAGTTTATTTTACTTCCCAAAGGGTGAGAAGGGCATGACCCAAGGGAAGTGTTTGTGCTAGGATAAGGGATTTGTGATTTTTATTAGGGGACAAAGAGCAAGGAAAAAAAGGGATTGTAGCCAACTGATAGCAAAAACATCTCTGCAACTGCCGTGTGAGCTTTATATATATATTTTTTCTCTGTGAGGCTAGCTTATGAGTGTTCTTGGAAATGTGTTTCTGACAGGACCTGAGGCAGAGAGCTGGAGTTGATACCCGTCCTGTCAGTTTAGGACTCTTCAAGGCTGTGAAAATGAATCTTTACAGATAAGGAGTTGGGCTTGAAGACAATGAGTTTTTAACCAAACCAAACAAAGGGCACTTGTGCTATGAGTTTTCTCTTCGAAGGGACAATTTTGTGCTGTGAGTCTATTTCTCTTAACTTTCTGTTTAATAGTTTATTTTTTGGTGTGTGTTAGGCTATTAGTAAGTCCACCTTTCAAATCTCTCCTTTAACTTTTTCATCAGCTTCTATAATTATTTCCTGTTTGGTTCTAAGTCTGTTGTCATGGCCTGATACTAAACTATTTCATCTTATAAGTTAAAAAAACAAAAAAACACGAAACAATGTTTTCCTTCACTATAACTTAATTCTATACTCAGCTTTCTTGATATGTTTAAATTTCTTAATATGGATAGAATACTTCTCATACTACTCCTAAGAGTCCTTTGTTCCTTTGTTTCAAAGTGCTAGTTTTCTAGGTTCTAATTTCCTTTGTAATATAGTATTCACTCTTAAATCTAAACACAGTCTTCTTATATCTGATTAAATGAAATACGCTTTCTATCAGGTTTGGCTTCCATGCTCTCTAAATGAGTTTTCCATGATAAAGAAATAATCACATTTCAAAAGGTGTTTCTTTGCCTTTTGGTAACTGGTCTAAAAAAATAAGGATTTTAGGCTTCATTAAGTTATTTCTGATGTTCTTCTTAGTAGGTTTTTTATTAAATAAAAAAAAGTGAAAAACTTTAACAGGGTTAAGTTTTTACCTATACGTCTTTAATGTCTTTTAATAACTATTACCCTTGGTTAAATACTATTATTTTATAGTGATGTATAATTCTATTTTGAGCAAATGGTTTAATCCTCTGTTACTTGACGAACTTTCCAAACTCAAAATTTCAAAGTACCTCAAACTAGCTTTTTGGTATTAAGACTCTCAAAACGCCACGAGAGACATAATAGGCTCATTGAATACACATATTTCAAATTATACAGAAAATATTATAAAATATAAAGTAGTATATAAATTTATTTAAGTGCTATTATATGTTCCAAAATTATGAGTTCCTAAAATTGTAATGTGTTGATATAAATTATCAGTAATAATGATATTAAATTGTTATATGCTACAAAATAACCAAATTTCCTTTGTGTCTTTAACCATGATGATTCTAATTATAATCAGCTGGAATTTGCTGCTGCTTTTAGTAAAGTCTTAAAGGGGTGATAATAAGTAATCTCAAATACAAGTTTCTAAAACTTCCAAGAGTTAAAGTAAGTTAAATTTATAAGGATTACTAACCCAACTTCAAACAAGAGTTAATTACATGGGGATAAATTTATAGGACTAAAATATATCTATGAGTTTTTGTTTAAGATGTTACTGATTCTTTCTGCTTTGTTGTCTATGGTCAAGACAAAAACTAAATATATAATGAAGTTTACCTGAAATCTCCAGAATTTAAAAAAACATTCAATCTGGGCGGTGTCTGTGGATCAAAAGAGTAGGGTGCCAGCCCCATATACCGGAGGTGGCAGGTTCAAACCCGGCCCCGGCCAAAAACTGCAAAAAAAACAAACAAAAAGCAACATTTAATCCTAGTAGGCCTAATCTGCTCCCCTTTGCCTATACCCTGCTACTAAAACTATACAAGCATGCTTCCTCCAGGTCCAAGAACTGTCTCAGAAATGGTGAGTATGTGACATTACAAGGACTACCTTTGAGGGCTAAAATTACCTCAGACCTCCCAAATCAAGAACAGGCACAGAGGTGTATAAACAGCTGAAAAATGGAGGGATTTTGCCTTCTTGGGCATTATGTGGACCCTTTCCATCCACGCCAACCATATAGACCCTACTTAAAATTATCAAGAGGATATCAAGATACCTAGTGGCAAAAGCTTCTGGATATAGCTGTTCCTGGTTATAAGGTTTATACAAATAGTGATAATAAAAATTTATTGTCCACTTTAAGGTAAATTACTAAAGAAACTAACAAAATATTATGGTACAACAAAAGTCTCCAAATTCCTTAGTTTAAATACTTTTAACAAAATTTTCATGTTGTGTACAGAAAATTACTACAAGTCTACGACGAAAAAAAGACTACAATAACTCAATGCTTATAGACAAGTTAATTTTACAACCTTGCTTCTGGAATTTAGTTTCTGCTCTATGTTCCTTAAAATGTTTTAAAAGTAAATAAATTTTCTGTCCACTATTCCCATGTAGCCTAAAAATTTAATTGGCTATGAGTCTTTGGCTTTAAGTCCCTGGTCCCATGGAGAAATTGGGGCAGATAGGCATACCCACACCACCTTGGCAACAATGGGACAAAATAAAAGTTTGTCCATCAATGGTGCCTCTGAAAATCTTGGGAGAAAGAGGAAAAGTATAATTTAAAATAAAATCCTAAGCCCCTGAGCTGACTGAACAAAACTCCTCTTCACCAAGGACACTCCCCCTCAAATCACAAAATCTTGAGTTCCCAGCCACAACGAGGCAAGAGATAAGACATGACTCATTATAGCTCCTTCCTTTTAAAATTTAGACACAATTGACCAGCATTCGTGTTAAAATAGAAATCATAAGATTGACAAATTCTTTGTGACAGTAAGACATCAAATTATAATGGAACATAAAACAAGGATTAAGATTCTTCTCCAAAGCTATAGATTAAAAACAGTCAGGTAACAGTATTATAGCCTACAGGATAGAGGCCTCTTACCATAAATATTTCCAACTTCAAATGAATAGATTCTGTTCCTCAGTTTTCCTACCTTCACTCCTTTTCAACAAGAAAGAACTAGAATAATTGTTGATCTAAGTCTCCAGGATTAAAAAATGAACAAAGGATAAGAGACACCAATACCGGAGCCCCTGGACATTTCCTGTTTCGGTAACCCTCTTCCCTGATTCTAACTGATTCATAAAAGAACATGTTGAAATACCTTACGACACAGATAAAATGTTTTATTATAAAGACATCCTCAAAAAATCAGTGTGATAAGTAAACTTTTAAATCTAGTTAACAGGATAGTCTCAAAGTTCTTTTTTTCAGAAGGCAGCTGCTTGGCCCCTAAGATAATGTCAAGGAACAGTCCCTCTCCAAAAACTTAACTCCCAAAGAGATAGTGAAAGAATACACACAAGTAACAACATTACGTTAAAGATTTATAGGACTGCAGCCTGACCTACATCATCCATGGCCAATTACTAAGGAACATTACAGTTTCACAAGCTCCTCACGTTTGGATCCTGGCTGATGCCCAGATTTCTGTGGTATTCATCATCATCCTCTTCCTGCTTCTCTTAACATAAAATGAAAACTAAAGTTCATACCAACTTCAGGTGGTTTTTTAAGACATTACTTGTGGGCAGACATGTGGGTACTTAAGGGAAGAACCGTATCTTGCATTGCTAGATATAATGATTTAATAAGTTTAAAACCAATTTTCAATTGCTTATTAAAAGTAAGTTAGGAATTGAATTAAGAAAATGGTTGCAGATGATGGGCAAAAGGGAACAGAAACAGGAGAGAAGTGGATCAGAGGAAAGGATGCACACATTCAGACTGCAGAATCTCAAGTGTCTTGCAAAATGCCACAGCCTGAAGCCTGGGTTTTCAAACAGAGATCCTATCTGGCTGGAGCTTCACCTCACCTTCACCAGCTTGACTCAGCTGAGTGATCACTGAGCACTGAGATTCAAGGCTTGCACAGGTAGGCCTGGCTTCTCAGGGACAGTGAGTGCATTAGGGGAGTTAGGAAAATAGCAAGAGAGTGCAGAATGCACTGGAGACTGGGTGGGCACTGAAACCTCCTTGAGAGAGAAATGATCTCTCAGGGAGATGAGGAGGAAAATGTCTCCTGTTTTCTCTGTATTGGTAGCAGCGTCAGTTTGTCTGCACAAACGTTTTCCCGGGGCATTAATCACTACTCTTGAGATATGTGCGCGTGGTCTGATTGTGGTCTGCTTTGGCATCCTGCTCCTCGACTATGCTCCCTGTCTCATCTTCTGTTTGTGTTAAGATCATAAATAACTTAGAGTAATAAAAGTAAGAGATAAATCAGCATAATTAAGGAAGTCAAAAAAATGTTTGGTTGAAAATACAAGCCCAGTAAGATCCACGATGTAAGGGTTTAGCCTTCCCCTGTTGGATGTATGTAATAAATAAAAGCTAAACTGCGGTAGGGGCCTTTCCACCTGTCCTCACGTTTGGAGGTAGAAGGTCCCCTGTGCCTGCTTTTTAAACTTTCCTCTTGTGACTTAAACAATTTTTTTTCAGTCATCCTCTCATCACCACCAGTCACTGGTCACAGTGTAGTTTGGGTTGGTCCTCAACAATTACTCTACCATCCTTCTGGTTTACTGGCTTTCTGAACAAGACATTTTTCTTTTCCCAAGACCTTATCTCTCTTGACTTAATGTCTGTCCTGTGGCCAGTGATACAAGCTTAGGATCAGCTATAAGAAACATGAGCGTATTTCTGCCAAGATTAAAACTGGAGTCCAGACGAGTCCATAAACAAAACAAAAAGAAGGAGAATGAGGAAGAAGACACAGTTGATAGGGAGAGGCTCATGATGACTTTTGTGGTCCTTCCATCTCACCTGCCAGGGACATGATGAACTCTCTGTCTTGGGATTAATAAGGTTCCAGTGTATTCTATAATACTCACCTCTCTTCCCACATCTGTTTTATTTACAACATGCAAGTTAGATTTGTTGATTATAGCAAGGGAGTCATTAACTAATATTGTCAGATAAGAAAGTCCTAAAACACCAGGAGAGGAGAGTGACTATGATAAAGAAGGGGTTCAAATCAAGGGAAGGAGATAACAGACCAAATATTTATCTGAAAGATGAGAAGACTTGATGTGTGGGAAGGTCTTCAAGCATTGGAAGACCATGATATAGAAATCAGGATTATATTTTTTAATCCTTGTCCCAGGTGATAACCTTGGATACACAGCTGAGAATCACAGGGAGGCAGATTTTGACTCATGTAAAAAAGAAACTTTTGAACTGGCCACAGTGGTTTGTGAGTTCCTTACACACATTGAATTGATCAATCCAATGATGGACGTATTCTTGGCAGGGATATCATAGAGATCAAAATTTAGGCAGACAGCTTGACTATAAAAGAACTTAAGTCTCATTTCAACTTAATATTTTCAGATAACAAGTTAATATCTTAATATATTAATATCTCCAGATTCCAGTACAGACCTACTGTATCATATTTCATCACGTTATGAACACTGGACAATATGTGGTCTTCTAATGCTCCTTAATTATTTTTGCAATTGTAGTTTTTATCTTCCCAACTCAATTACAAATACCAGATTTTAAAAAGCCTCCTTATGTATCTTGACAGACATGCACTAAGTTTTATTTGAATTGAGTAGTTACAGAAATCTGTGACAAAGCTTTAGAAAACCATTTCCCAATGAAAAAAGTAATTTTCCCCAACTATTGTTGAAACTATCATTCTTTCACCATCCTTTGTGTTTCATTTGGCAAAATAATGTCTATCAATAAAATCACCCTTATTCAGCTGAGTTGCTTGCTCTGCAGAGTTGTCATTCTGATGTCTTGGTCTATTGAACAATATTACAACAGTCAATTAACCACAAAGTAACATTTTTAACTGTATGCTTTTCTCTTTGGCTTTTCAGCGAGTAAAGCTAAGTCATTTAAGATCAATTTTTTTTGATTAACTTTCTTTAATTGCAAAAAACCCTGCTAGAGCATTAAAGATGAGTCCCAGATGTGCTGTGTATACTCCAAATGGGATATAACTAATAGCCTTGAATGTTTATTGATACTTTCCATGCATGAAAGTATGGCCTTGATATAATTTGTGTGGATCGCTGTGTAAAAATGAATTGATTTTTTTAAAGTAATAAGACACAACTTTTGCACTATTTACAAGCTCAGTAAATGCCTGCTGGATTTAATTTTGTGTAGTATTCCCCTGGTTCCAGAATTGTAAGAAATGACTTTAAAAATTTATTGTTGGTTACAAAAATAATTCATTGAATATTATATTTCCATTAAAACTATCAAACCATGAAGATAAACTAGAGTATTTTTAGCCAGTTAAAAACTCGTCTGTCTTCTGAAGTTAACCATCTTATCAGTATTATTTTCTATATAACTTTAGAGACATAAATACATATAAATAATGTTCTGTATCTATTTGAATAAATGTTGTATATATTTTCATATAATTTTATTTGCTATAAATCTTAGGGAATTGTTTCAAACCCAAATATGATATTATTGCCCTTTTTTCTTTTCTTTTTTTTTTTTTTTTACTATTCATTGTATATCACCATGTGCCTATGCCATGTTATTTAGATGTCCCTATGGATAGAAATTTCTATTGTTCCTTTTATTTATTCTATTATATTTGCTTCCTTTTGCACATGTGTAAGTTATCATGTAGGATAGATAGCTACTGGATTTCTGGGTCCCCACTTTCTACACATTAATTCAAAGGGCCAGGGTGGCTGTGTAATTAAACTACCTCCGTCAGTACAAGTGTACTCTTCTTCCTACGCACTTAGAAACACTCGATGTGGTCTATCGTCTTTGCTAATCCAATGGGCAAAAGTTAACACATCATGATTTAATTCACATGTCCTTTTCTGTGAATTTACTGACAATAGAATTTGTCTATCAACACCCCCCCCATTTTAACCGAGTATATTTTTGACTGAAAATGTTTGCTTCAACCACTAGGTGTTTTTTCTCCCTCATAGTTATTTATCTTCTAGCCTTATTTAAGAAATATTTAATCACGCAGAATTTTTAAATTTAGATGTAGGTAAAATTACAAACCTTATTCTCTACAATTTTGCACTTAATATTTTATTTTTTAAGACTTTCCTTATGACAAGGACATAGTGAATTGACCTAGTTTGAGTTTAATATTTTTATATTTCTTTTCAAAATTTCTGTTTAGATATTTAACACATGAGAGTTTATTTTGCTAATAATGTGATGATCTAACTTTATTTTTCTTCCAATTAATGGCCAGTTATCAAGCAATTTTAAATGAATAGTCTTTATCTTATTTGCTGATATAAAATATTATTTTTATTATTTAATTCAAATATGCAAATGTTTTTTAACCTTATTCTATTCCATTGATGTATTTGCGTGATATCCACCCAAACCAAATTTTATCATCTTATAGCTTGTTTTAAATTTTAGCACAGCAAATTCTTTTTCATTTTCTCTTCAAAACCTTTTTGGCTCAGTTTGAAAAATATTTTCTTAAAGTTGGAAATTGATTTTTCAAGTTTTTTTAAATGTTTGAATTCTTACTGAGTTTGCATGGGGAAAAATTGATGTCTTTACAATATTGAATATTTTTCCAGAACATGTCCTGCATCTTCATTTATTTTTTGCCTTTCTAAAGTCCTTCAATTTACCTTTTATATTCTTACTGAACCTTATTTTTTAAGTTTTTTACAATAAGTTTTTTAAAAATAGATTTTGTCGCTATTTTAAATGGATTCCTTTTAAATAGTCTATTTACTAACTGATGCTTATTACTACTGCAGAGGAAACTAAACAATTTTATGTTTATCCTGAAGCAAGTTATTCAGCTGAAGTCTTGCATAATTCTATTTTGTTTAACACATTATTCTCTTGGTTTTGCTATTTTAAAATATTCATTATTTCAAATATTGATACCAGGTAGTTTTTGTTTTTTGTTTTATTGACACTTGTCATGGTGGGATATGTCGTCTCTTTGACAGTTTCTGAAAATAGGATAGGGTCATTCACAGCCTTTTTTCTTAGCTTTGAGTCTTAGAAATTCTGGAACTTGACATTGGGCACAAATATTCCCTGCTTTGGAACACTTTATGTTTGTATTCTACAGGCTTGGTGGAACTTGTCAGTTACTACTTGCGTTTTCATGCACAGTTTGGAAAGACTTTCCTATGCTCTTTTATTTTCCATAGTGAGTACATCGCTTATTCTTCGCCAGACAAATTTTGTATTTTGTGTATTTCGTTTTTCCCTTTCCTGTTGTCCCAGGATTATTAAAACGTTACAGCACGGCAGATAGATTTAAAACAGTTGCACACAGTGCTCTGAAATTCATTCCAGCTGTAGGCTGAGTGACCTGGAGATGGCACAGACTGCCACATCTAAAAGCTTCAGCGTGTCCTTTGTGTCAGCATTTACTTCAGTGACCTCCTGATGCAAGGATGAAACCTCAGAGATGTGGTTACCTCTCCTCTGTCTCTCCTCCTCCCACGGGGCCTCTCTGGATACCCTTTCTCAGGCCTGTGACACAGCCCACTGTCTTGTGGCTGAGCTTCTTGCTGGGAGCAAAGGCGTCCTCTTCACACACGCGCTCGTTGGTGTGGAAGTCGTTGCCCAGATCAGTGTAGTGCTTCTGCACGATGGCCTGAGAGCCTTCTTCGTGATTTTGGTGTGAATGCAGCTCATTGCATCTGGTCCTTGGTAATAGAACTATTTTGTCTTTTTCTAAACAAAATTTGGTTTTAGAATTTTAAATGTATTATTATAAATCTTTTACTGGTACTTAAATTTTTAAAAAGTCTTTTCATATTGTGGCATCCATCTTTTAATTTCTTTTTATTTATTTTTTGTTGTTGTTGGGGATTCATTGAGGGTACAAGAAACCAGGTTACACTGATGGCATTTGTTGGGTAAAGTCCCTCTTACAATCGTGTTTTGCCCCCACAAGGTGTGGCACACACCAACACCCCACCTCCCTCTCTCCTTCTCTCTCTCTGCTTTTTCTTTCCCCACCCCTCCCTCATTCTTTCTTTTTCTGCTCTCCCCTTTCCCCACCACCACCGTATCATTAATTGTCATTAATTGTCCTCATACCAAAATTGAGTACATGGGATTCATGATTCTCCATTCTTGTAATGGTTTACTAAGAATAATGTTCCACTTCCATCCAGGTTAATACAAAGGCTGTAAAGTCTCCATTTTTTATAATGGCTGAATAGTATTCCATAGTGTATATATACTACAGCTTGTTAATCCATTCCTGGGTTGGTGGGGATTTAGGCTGTTTCCACATTTTGGCGATTGTAAATTGAGCTGCAATAAACAGTCTAGTGCAAGTGTCTTTATCATAAAAGGATTTTTTTCCTTCTGGGTAGATGCCCAGTAATGGCAGGATCAAATGGGAGGTCTAGCTTGAGTTCTTTGAGGGTTCTCCATAACTTCCTTCCAAAAAAGTTGTATCAGTTTGTAAAAGTGTTCCCTTCTCTCCACATCCACACCAGCATCTGCAGTTTTGAGATATTGTGATGTGAGCCATTCTCTCTGGGGTTAAATGGTATCTCAGAGTGGTTTTGATTTGCATTTCTGTAATAATTAGGGATGATGAGCATTTTTTCATATGTTTGTTAGCCATTCGTCTGTCTTCTTTAGAGAAGGTTCTATTCATGTCTCTTGCCCATTGATATATGGGATTGTTGGCTTTTTTCATGTGGATAAATTTGAGTTCTCTATAGATTCCAGTTATCAAGCTTTTGTCTGATTCAAAATATGCAAATATCCTTTCCCATTGTGTAGGTTGTCGATTTGCTTTGGTTGTTGTCTCCTTAGCTGTACAGAACCTTTTCAGTTTAATGAAGTCCTATTTGTTTAGTTTTGTTGTTGTTGCAATTGCCAGGGCAGTCTTCTTCATGAAGTCTTTCCCCAGGCCGGTATCTTCCAGTGTTTTTCCTATGCTTTCTTTGAGGATTTTTATTGTTTCATGCATTAAATTTAAGTCCTTTATCCATCTTGAATCAACTTTT
>CAUYRH010049260.1:0-49310 GCA_963574655.1 Perodicticus potto | reverse complement strand
TCTGGGTAGATGCCTA
This sequence comes from Perodicticus potto, assembly GCA_963574655.1. Taxonomy (NCBI): domain Eukaryota; kingdom Metazoa; phylum Chordata; class Mammalia; order Primates; family Lorisidae; genus Perodicticus; species Perodicticus potto. The sequence continues at coordinate 49,294 of CAUYRH010049260.1, read as the reverse complement.
GTAATGGGATTGCAGGATCAAATGGGAGGTCTAGCTTGAGTTCTTTGAGAGTTCTCCATACTTCCTTCCAAAAAGGTTGTATCAGTTTGCAGTCCCACCAGCAGTGTAAATGTGTTCCCTTCTCTCCTCATCCACGCCAGCATCTGCAGTTTTGAGATTTTGTGATGTGGGACATTCTCACTGGAGTTAGATGGTATCTCAGGGTGGTTTTGATTTGCATTTCTCTAATAATTAGGGATGTTGAGCATTTTTTCATATGTTTGTTATGGCTTACTTTTTTTTACTTTGACAATTAAACATTAGGACTTTGTTCTCTAATTCAAAATTTGGGTGTACGTGCATGTGTGTGTTTGTGTGTGTGTGAAAGAGAGAGAAGCTGACAGAGAGAGATAGAGAAACAGATACAGAGGGAGAGAGGGAGGGAGGTGGAAAGGGCAATGAAGTAGGGTTGGAGGAGGAAGAATTAATCAGTGTAAAACTTTTCTGCACACGTTTTTCAGTGTCTATGAAGAACTGACTCTAAATTTGTCCTTGTATCCCATGGAATTATTTCTCTTCTTATGTAAAGGTAATGCAGTCATTATTCCAGTGTGACTCAATTAGTTTACTATTTCCACGGGCATGGACAGCATCCTGCATTGCCATCTGGTGACTGTGTTCCTGTGACCACAGGTGCACTGCAGAAAACATAGATGTAAAATTAGGCACCCATTCATCAATACTTCTGGAAATGGAACTCAAAGAACAAAAAGCTGTCAACAGAGCAAGAGTAACACTGCCTTTGGATGTGAAAAATGTTCACATTCTTTTTCTTCAAACCTTTGGAATCTTTATTAAGTAGCACATATATTTAATCCGGGTAGGAATTTCTTGATTGCATTAAGTTATGCTTAAAGTTTCAGATGTGGGTTGTATTATGATGAGATTTGAATTCATTGTTTGGCAAGGGATTGGTTGTTTGGGATGATTTATTTTGCTAGAGACAGAAATTATAATTAATTTTGTATTTCAAAATGAGCACTTAGTCAAAAGAAGGATCAAGAGCTGGCTTTAGAATGCCACTATCTAGCTTTCTGAGAATGGTGTATGGAGCTCTTCCCTTTATAGGACCCAGTATAGAAAAATGTTGCTACTTACCTTCTTTATGTCTCATTTTCTTTCTTCCTTCCTTTCTTTTTTCTTTTTTTTTTGTCGTTAAAGAGGTTCCTATGCACATTAATTATATTGGCTAATGATTAAACGTTTCTGCTCTGAAGTAATACTCTGTGTTTGAAGTCCTACCATTTAATGGCTGCCTATGTGAAACCATTATGAAATTATGTAACATCCTTGTGGCTCAGTTTTCCCATCTATAAATGGGATAGTAATAATCCTGATGGAGTTGTCAGGAAGACTATTTGAGATGCTCTATATAAAGTTCTTAGAACATTGCCCAGCAACTGTTATTATTCCACTCCCATTGGGAGCATTAAAAGCTTAAGTATTCTAAAACACAAGCTATTATTGTTAAAGAGGAAAAATCTTGGAGAAGGTATTATCTATTTTTTCCTAGAGAGAGTGTCTATGATTCTCTGTATTTTTTTATATATATTTCAGCTTTTAGTCCAAGATGGAATGAAACATTCACATTTATTATTCATGTGCCAGAATTGGCATTGATACGTTTTGTTGTTGAAAATCAAGGTTTAATAGCAGGAAATGAATTTCTCGGGCAATATACTATACCACTTCTGTGCATGAACAAAGGTAATATTTCTAAAGTTAGATGATTATGCTAACATATAGTATAAATATAACTTGTTTATATTAAAGACATACTTTGATATACCAAATAGCTTTATCCATAAAAATAGAATGTAAAGGAAATTTGATGTTAGTGACATGTATTTTTTTCTCTTTGGAGTTCCAGAAGTGTGTTCTCATGTAGAAGATGGGGTGGGGGTGTGGAATTGCTAGGAAGACTAATTAGAGAAACTTGGAGTGTGTATTTCTTTACATGGATCGCAGTTCTGTTTCAGTGAGGAGTAGTTATAAAGACATAAAGATGTGAGGATGAGAATCAACCAGGAGGGAGAGGCAGTGACTCATTCTTCTTGCCCAAGGAGGAGAGACTGAGAACATGAGACTCTCCTTTCCTGACCCTTTCCATGGCTGGCTCCCTCTATGGTGCAGAATCACCTTCTTAGGGTGATTTATACTATGTTCCCAGTTCCCTCATCTCCAGAGGTTTACTTTTCTAACAGCACCTGAACTGTGTGTGCCTAGGAAACAGAGTTTTCCTAAAGCAGGAGAGTGGTGGCAAATTTTGGACTATGTATGCTTGGAGAGAGAAGAATCCGTGTGCTCAGTGTTGGGCAGGAGAAAGTCAGAATTAAAAATATTTAATTTACATTTACTGCACAAGAAGATGGGGAAAGGGGAGAGGGAGGGAAGGGGAGGGAGAGGGTGAGGGGAGAGAGGATAAAGGGCGAGATCACACTTGTGGTGCGTATTTGAAGGGTCAGGAGAAAACTTCTAAACACAGATCAAAAATATTTCCACATAGTAAATGAGAAAATCTCATGAATGGTATGTCAATCAGGTGGATGAAAATATCTCCGATTGTATCTCAAGCCCGCACACTGTACCCCATGACTGAATTATTGTACACAGCTATGATTCAATAAAAAAAAAAAAAGGAAAAAAATATTTAATTTCGGGGGAAGATTAATATACAAGATGGAAATATAACTGTATAGTCATGCTTTTAAATGCATGCTGAGTAAATGTATCATCTGTCTCAGTAGCACTGCTGGAACTCCCCCGAATTAAATTGTTTTTATTGTTCTAATTGGATATGATTCCTTTGCAGGTTACCGTCGTATTCCTCTGTTTTCCAAAATGGGCGAGAGTCTGGAGCCGGCGTCACTGTTTGTGTATGTGTGGTACGTCCGATAGCAGCTAACGGCACCTGACACCTCGTTAGCTATCACTCACAATAAAACAGCCAAAAGGAACGTGCATACCTTTTCATTTCTTTTTTAACATTAAGCAAAATCATTACATATAAAAGCAGAAATACTGAGCTCAAAAATTTGACGTGTACAAAAGAGAGCATCGGAACAGAGGAAATAGAATCTTCAGAGGGTGGGGACCCGGGATGGCGGTGGGGACCTGGGGTGGCAGTGGGGACCCCGGTGGCATTCTTGTTAGCGGACCTCTCCCTCCTGTCTCCTGCTGCAGCTGGCTCTTTCTACCTGCTTGTATCATTTTTAATTAGTAGAATTTACGAGCTTCGAAAATATGTCTGATAATGAAAGATATGTTGGCAAATATTTAGCAGTATAAAAGAAACAAATCTACGAGTGCTTTAGCTTCTAGACATTCAACACTGCACAGTTTAGTGGAAAGGAATTAGACCGCCAGGCCCTTCGAGACTTCTCATATCCACAGTGCAATCGGCCCCTGCATTCTCATGCTAGTTCTTAGATGCTGTGTGCTCTGGAGTTGGGACCCTGTAATTATACAGACATTTTTATGAGTGCCTATAAAATTGATTTGCATTCGAACTGTATTCAGACTCCATATCTATAAAAGAAATCTAGTATGTGGACTTCAGTGCTTGGATCTCAAATTAATTTGTAATCTTTCTGAATCCGTACCAAATATACTCTCAAGGTTGTCTCTTGGTCAAAGATGAGCTTCCTGTACTATTTTGTATGCTAGCTTTTTCACCATCAGCAGGACTTTGTTTACTAAATGTTGTATAGAAGAATGTGGATCCTCATTCACTGTTCTTCAAAAATCAGGGATATTAGCCATTTATTCTACCGCATTGTTGCATGGTAGTATGTGAAGTCACCCAACACAATGTTTGGCAAAGTAGGGGGCTCTCAGTAGGTTATTTGGTGAAATTGAATCCATACTTATAACTAAAATACTAAAAATGACTATTGGTTTCAGATGTATACTAATGAATTATCTCTTGATAACCAGAAAGTACAAAATAATCCACCTAGCACATATTATTATTGTCACAGCTTACCTTTAGCACCAGTTGTTCAAGATAAAAAGATCATTGAGAATTCCAATTCTTAAACCATCACTGGTAAGAAATGTCTTAGGTTCGTTATTCAGTGTGTAATCCTCCGGTTCCTCTCTCATGGGCTGTCTGGATGTAAAATCAGTGTACACTCTTCCCAATAGCATACAGCCAATTCTTAGAAAGGTGATTCTTTTTTGCCAGACAATAGATGGATCTTATTTAAATAAAATATTATTTAGTAAGACAGAAGGGAGGATGTTCAGTTCATTGACAAAGCTTTAACATTCCTTAATCTCCTAAAGACTTTTGAAGATCTGGAATTCCGCAAGATTTTTTCATCAGGTGAGTTTTGCAGGAGAGTTCATTAATTCTGCAGTGGGGATAAACTTCTCTTTTTCATTTCTACCTTCAAGCTTTGAAATAAGGGGGAAAAAAGATGTATTTTCTTTTCTCATCTTTTCCTCAGGTATCAATCAAACTCACCTCGTTAACTTTAAAGACCAAATGTTTCATTTTTTAATATTCTTCTCTGTATCGGGAATATAACTTTGAGAGAAATATTATGTCATCTTATTTCCTGTCCAGCAATCTTCCGTCTTTAAACATTTTTTGTACCCTTTAAAAATATATACATTATTTATCGCTTTCTTTACTCTTTAAACTGAACTGGTATTATTTTTATGATTATGATTTTCTCATAGACACTTTTAACAGATACTGCCCAAGGAAACTCGACAGTCAGGAAAAATTCTCACATTTAGAAATGGTGGGAAATGGTGTGAGAATCCAGCTTTGACTAAGGCTTTCTAAGAATAACTCATCTGCAAGAAAAAATTGTGTTGGTAAGTGGAAGGAAACAGAAACAGAAGAAAAGGCTTTCTAAACGAACTCCCCGGACGGTGGCAACAGAAGACCTTTTCAACTTTCAACTGTTAATTTAAAAGTTTGTACCCCCCCAGGAAGTCATCCATGTTCTCCTAGACCAGGAGGAGGTTATAGTTCCTGGTGTATGCATCCTTACAACTGATGGAAACGATAGGCCTTAACTTAGCATTATCAGCAAGGCCTTGGTGTTTCTGGGAGTGGCCATGGAGCTCACAGCTGGCCCATGGTGTTTCTTTGTTGAACATAGTTTCACAGAACATCAACCCAAGACATAGCCGCTCGGTACTGTGATGGAACTAGTCAAAAATAAGACCACTGTGTAATCATGACTAAACACATGGCAAACTACTGTCTCAACACAAAATCACCATGTATTCCCATATCCTGACTGTTCTGAAGGACTGTTGATTCATTGCCAACTATGGCTTTAGCCTTGATTTATTCATCCCATCTTATAGGTAAGATTTACTGCAATCATAGCTCTTGACAACATGCTATACAGAGAGTTCAACTTCATTGAAATGTGTCCCAGATTATCCAACACAAGCCCAAATCCAATGATGAGTTCTTCCTAATATCCTGTTATTGTGATACCCCATGACTTCCTCCCTCATTGCAATTACCAAAACCTCCAATTTTATGTGTTCTTGGGGGTCTGTGGCTGGACAAACCCAGACATGTCTTTCTACTACCTTGTATTATTCGGTATCACAGGAAAGTTTAATTATGTTGTTAATTTTGTGCTTTTTTGCTTCCTTCTTTCTTTCTCTTCCCTCCCTCCTGCCATCCTTCCCTCTCTCCCTTCTTCTCTCCCTCCTTTTCTCCCTTCCTTTTTCTTTCTTTCTTCCTTTCTTCCCTTCCTTTCCCCCCCCTTCTCCCTTGCCTTCCTTTCTTTTCCCTTCCTTCCCTTATTCTCTTTCCCCTTCCCTTCCCTTCCCTTCCTTTCCCATCCATCCCTTCCTTCCTTCCTTCCTTCCTTCTTTCTCTTCCTTTATTTTCTTTCATTCTTTTTCTTGGTTGTGGCTGTTTAGAGCCTCACATAAAAAACATGTAGATAACAATTTTATCTCCTAGATGCTTACCTTGACATTCCTCCGGAAAATGGTGGTCACTGGAAGTGAAGTGACAGCTAGTTGTTGAAGAATAAAACTGTCCTTTCTCTGAAAGTAGTGTGGAGAAGCTTCCTCATAGTCATAAAAAAGGTCTCCATCTCTAATTTTGGATATAAGGGAGTGTATGGGGTTTTGAAGAATGCAGAACATGCCCCAAAGACAAAAGCCCCAGGGGGTCCAGTCAAAACCTTTGTACAAATCTCAGGGGGAGATTTGGGAGCCGCACTGGGAAGAAGCTCTTGCCATTGGGTAGTACGGAGAGAATGTCATCACATTTGAGTAAGTGCCCCTGTGGGTTTGAACAATCTATGTTTTATTGGGGGTAATATATGGACTGGATTCTATTTTTCAAGAGTTCTTAATAGCCCTATATTCCTGGTATTGAAAAAACATTGCTGAACTGTATTAGTTTTATAAGTAGTAACTCTCAGGAAATATGTTTACCAACTAAGGTATTCTTAGGTCAGTCACACTGAAAACTCTAATTTCAAATGTCAAAGGGGTGGAATCCTGTGAATAGATAGGTTTTCTGTGTGTCTTCTGTATTTAGTCACCATTCTAGTGCATAGGGGAAGTTGGTATTAAAGCCTTGATAACCTATTTCTTTTCTGGGACCAGTGCCCTCTTTCTCTTTTTATAATTTAACATTTACACTTTTAGTTATCTTATCCATTCTTCTTCTGGGACAATCACTTCTCTAATGTGTTGACCACGGTGTCTGCCTTGTTAGCCATAGCCTAACATGGGCTCAATATTAAATGTAAATTAACCATAATCTTTTTTAGCCACCCTACATTGTTTTGTTCATAAAACAAGACTAGAAGCAGTGAGTTACTTATGATCTACAGGAAATAACAGAACCAGGATTATTAATTTGGGGCTGTCTTAAAAAATATGGATGTTGTCCTCTAGACAGTACACAAAAATAGGTCAGACTATAGAAACCTAAATGTAAAACCTGAAACTATGAAACTTCTAGGAAAAATGCAGATATAATATCTTTGTAATCTTGGGGTAGGCAAATATTTCTTGGAACATTAAATTCATGAGACATAAAATATATGATAAATTGGACTTTATCAAAATTTTTTAAAAAAGGAACTTGTGCTTACTGAAATATACCATAATGAAAATAATAAGGCAAGCTATAAAATTGGGACCTTATTTTTAACATCTATATCAAAGGACTTATGGATCCAGGAGGTGTGAACAACACTTACAACTTGATAACAAAACAAAAATGGGCAAAATATTTGAACAAGCACTTTCCAAAATAAAATATGTGAATGACCAATAAGCATATGAAAGGAGCCTTGTCACTATTCATCATCAGGGAAGTGCAGGTCAAAACTATAAATAAAATGGCTAAAATAAAATATAACTGCCCACACAAAAGGTTAGAGAGGATATGGAGAACTAAATCCATACACTGCTAGGAGGAATGTAAAATGGGATAATCACTTCAGAAACTGTTTGGCAGTTTCCTATAAAGTTAAACATATACCATATGACTCAACCATTTCACTCCGATATTTAAGGCAAGTGAAACACATTATCACTAGTTTATTCTATCGATTGTGTGCCCTACCATGGATATAACACAATTTATTATCCATTCACCTGTTAATGAACATTTGGGTTGTTTCCAGTTGCTATTTCAGATAAAGCTGCTATAGACAGTATATAAGAAGTCTTGCTATTGCTATTTCTATTTCAGATAAAGCTGCTATAGACAGTATATAAGAAGTCTTTGTATAGACATGTGAATAATTTGCTTTTATCCTACAGAAGACAGCTAAATTGAGGGGATACTTCTGTGATCAGGCTATAATATGACTTCCATTTTGCTAGCAGACTCTACAGTTTTTCTTGGCTTGTGCACTCTGGTGAAGCAAGCTGCCATGTTAGACAGGCCCACATGGCAAGGAACTCAGAGCAGCTTCCATTGAATAGGCAGAGAAGAACTGAGGCCCTTAGTCCAAGAGTGTGTGAGGAAAGGAATGCTTCCAACAGCCACTGAAAGAGTGTGGGGAGTGTGTCCTTCCCAGGTGGACTTCAGATGAGACTGTAGACCAGTGGTTCTCAACCTTCCTAATGCCATGAACCTTTAATACAGTCCAAAGGGATCACGACCCATAGGTTGAGAACTGCTGCTGTAGACCCTGGGATTATACAGCCTTGTGACAGTGAATCAGAGGACCCAGGTAAGCCGTGCTTGGATTTCTGACCCACAGAAACTGTGAGATAATTAATGTGGATTCTTTTAGGCTGTTACATTTTGGAGTAATTTATTATATAGTAATAGATTAATAGGACAGACGATCTTTTCTTTGTGGGGTGAGAAAGAATCATAGATAACATGAGGCTTCTGTAGCTGTCTTTGTTCAGGTTTTGACTTTACAAGCTCCCTAACCCTAATATTCCCAAAATTCTATAATGGAGTCTGATGTAAAAAGCGAATCTTGGTAAAATGGCTCAATTTAATATATTTTGACATACACATTTTCCTAATCTAGTATTTTCTTAGCAAGAGCATATATATCATATTTCCATTCCAACATGTTATATACTATTCTGAATATGAAACATAGTATAAGGATTGCATGAGCATAACTGAAGAACAGAGTTTTTTTTGAAAAAAAGATCCTTTACTTTTTTAGAGGAGGTAGTATTTGAATCAACGTAACCATCAAAAACAATAAATTTCATCCTTTCTTTAGCCTGTCTTCTTCCTACCTTTTAAAAAAAGTTTCGGATTAATATGAGGGTAAAAACAATTAGGTTATAATGTCTGTGTTTGTTAGGTGAGGTCCCTGTTGTGGTTGTGTCCTGCACCCAGGACATGTGTCATATACTCTTACTTTGTGCCCATTAGGTGGGAGCACACAGATCCTCCTCCCGCCTCCCCTGTCCCTTTTCCCTCCTTTCTCCTCTTCCCAAATGGAATTAAATTGAGTTTTTCTCTTGTGTAGGCGTGTATTAGTTTATCTACTGGCTTCATATTAGTGTTGAGTACAGTGGATACTTGCTTTTTTCATTCTTGTGTCTTCCTACCCTTTTAAACTAATTTCTAGAACTCTAACTTCTGCTAAATTAATCTGTTTTTTAATTCTCTTGTATGTACCACACTGGCAAACATTTCTGCAGTCTAATTTATGCCAACCTCTTATTTATGCTCCAATCTGTGCACAATTCAGCCTTCATAACTCCTCTCCTCCTGAAAGCCATTTTTGATTATCCACACCTGAGCCAGGCATCTTCCATTAGCTCCTGCAGACCTACTCTCCCCAGCCTGCTCCAGCTTGCTGTGCCTAAGGATTTGACCCACATGGACTGCATCAATGGAATTTTATGCTTTCTGGCTCCCTGCCATATTAGGTCATGGAGAGAAGGCCATCAGGAGACTGAGGGGAGGGAAAAGTTCAGGGCATCTCTTCCTCAGTTTCCCTCCCAATGAGGTCACCTCAAGGTGGTTGTGTTCCTTTATGTAACTTGCTGCCCTTCTAGGTTCAGCTTAATAGGAAAGTCAGTATCAGTAAAGAAAATGTCAAAGAATGAAAATAAATGTTCTGGTTTTCTTTTATATTCATTCAAGTGTGATGAACAGTGGGAGTAGAAATCAGCCTCCAGCATATGGAATGTTAAAAGTATATTAAATGATACAAATTTAGTTTTATATAGCTGTAATCTAGATATATACTAGTTTTTGCTTTTTTTAATGCTATTTGACTTTAATTCCAGTATATACAGAAACTTATATAATCAGAGATAACACATTAAATTGATCTAGTGAGAAATGAGTTAGCGAGCACATAATGAGGAAAAGTAAAGAAAAAAAATCAATTACAATCCTAACCCTTGTCTTAATTCAAGAACGCTTTTGGATGAGCAGTGATAGCTGCATATTCAACATGCTGAAAATTAAGTTAGAATGAGCAGATAGGTGTATTTTCTTAGGTTATGTATGCTAATTCTACAAAACTGGGAAATGTCAAAAACTCTAGAGCTGTAACTCATGATCCACCACAAAATAAAATAATTGTCCAAACCTGAACTTAAAGTGTGCCCACAAAATTCATATGTTGTGGCCTAAACCCCTGTGTATTATGAAGTGGGGTTTGGGGGAAGCAACTAGGTCAGGAGTATGAGATTAGTTCCTTGTAAAGGAGCCCCAGGACATTGGCCACCAGGTAGTGTGCAGCAAGAAGGTGATGTCTATAAGACATGGGCCTGGACCAGCACTGAGTCTGCCAGTGCTTTGATATTTAACCTCTCAGCCTCCAGAACTATGAAAAATAAATTTCTCTTCTTTATAAGATAGTCCATTTATTATGGTATTTTTGTTGTAACAGGCTGGATAAGCCAGTCTAAGCCAGTCTTTTTGCATTTTGAAAAAGCTTCAAAGATCTCTTTTCTTCATAATTTCTCTGGAGCCATTTCATAGAACTGTCTGCAAAGATGAAATTGTTTTATTTCTACCCTGTCCAATAGGAGTAGCCTTTAGGCACTTGTGCCTGTTCACCACTTGTGATGTGGCTAGTGCAGCTGAGAAATTGATTTTTCAGCTTTTTCTCCCATTTAATTATTTTTTAAGGAATATAAAACTATTGACCACTGTTCACCATTATTTACAATAAAAGTAAACAATATACAGTTGGATAACATTCTCATTGAAGTTTTTTGTTTTTTTTTTTAATGGCTTGTGTTCAACCAGTGACCCAAATACTGAAAAGTTTGAGTCCGCATGTAAGGAATGAATTGGGGTAAAGAAAAAACATGCAGGTCAATAGGTTCGATTATAAAGTTTGTTCACGCGTTCATGTCAGCAAGTCTGAAACTGCCAACATGGCTTAACCATCTGATTAGGTTTCTATAAGCCAAGCCTAGGAATGGCTTACTGGAGGAATCTTTAATGACCATTTAACTAAGTCTCATTTGTTTACCTCATTAGAACACACCAGGATTTGTCTAGTTTCCTCATCTGGGTGGGGAGGCTATTGTTAATGATAAAGCTTCTCCTTTTGGAATTTTTGTAAACACAATTTTGCATTTATACCACTATACACATAGATACAGATTCTGACATGGCTGCCCTTAAATTATCTATTTAAATTGTTCAGTTAAGAATCACATATTTAATTTGAAACATTATGGCTTGAAGAATATTTTCTATTCTTACATTGCTCAGAATTATGGTATTGTAGACACCTGGGCTGACTTGTGATTTTTGTTTTGGTGAATGTTTAAAAACAAAATCATTTACATATGCATGATACATATACAGAAACAAATTTAAAAGAAAACCTCAGAATGGTCCTTAGGCATAGAGTTAAACACAAGTGCTGACTGAATAATGGCTATGGAAAATTCCTTTAGCATTTAGAAAAGCTTTCTCTAATGCAGAGGAAATAATATCCGTGGTATCAAATGTTCTTTTCTGATAAAGGAAGCCATTAGAGAAAGCCTTTATTTATTTGTTCAAAGTAACCAGTGCTTTTGATGCAAGCCCTTCCCCCCCATGACTTTCCTAGAACTACTTTCAAAGTGACCATGTCAAACTTATAGAACTTCTTCACACTCGTCAATCAAAAACCAAGACCCAGCAAACAATTATTGAGCTTCATCTTCTGGACAAGAATGCCAAGTTAGTCTGTCATATTTGCCTCTTTTGCCAGCACCAAATCGCACTCATCTGATTCTTTCCTTTGCATAAGAAACACTAGTTCCCCATTGTGGTCTGTGGCTCCATCATTCTTTCAGGATCAAGATCTCTGGCAAAGCCTCTTGGTTTGTGCTATTATCAGATTCACTGTCACATAAAGATTTTCTTTTTTGTGCCATCTTTTTCTTTACCAGCTTTTTAAGAATTAAGAAATGCTTCAGTTAACTCTGGACAATCTCAATTTTCTTCAGGTTCTCAAATATTGTCAGGGTCTGTAAATCCCTTCCATTTCAGGAAATACTCCAGCTTCCCGTTCACTACTCGTCCATCCAATACTTTTTCCACCATGAATTCTTCAGGTTCTGCCTCTACAACCTTTTTGGTCTTTCCATTCTGCTTTTTCCCCATGTTTTTGCAATGTAGTTTTATTGGAGGCCATTTTTTATTGCTGACTTGAAGAGCTATTTATTATTCACCACCTCTGAGCTGCTCTGGGTCGTGGGTCTACCCTTTTTTCCATTTTAATTAATCCAAGTAGCCCCAGGTGGTTGGTGCCTGTCCTAGTGCTCCGGGTGCGGACCTAACCTGTGATCTCAGGGTCAGGCTTTCTCGATTATACTGACTCACTCACACACAATTCCTCATGGCACCGAGAAGCCATGATCTCACATTGGTTTCTTTTCCTTTTAAAAAAATTACAAAATATTATGGGACTACAAATGTTTTGGTTACATGGATTGCTTTTGTAATTCTTATGTCACTGCTGTAAGTGTGCCTATCACCCAAGTAGCATTCATTCAAACCGGCGAGGCAGGTTTTAAACTATCCTCTCTTCCATCTGACTGCTGCTTGATTTCTAATGACTTTTACTTCCCTCTGTACACTTGTGTGCTCCTTGGTTAGCTCCAATTTAATAGTGAGTACATGTGGTGTTAATTGTCCATTCTTTTGATACATCATTTAGGTAATGGTCTCCAGTTCCATTCAAATGGTTGCAAAGGCATTAATTCATCCTTTTCATGGCTGAGTAGTATTCCATGGTATATATGCCATATTTTGTTAGTCCACTCATGAATTGATGGGCACCCGGACTGATTCCACATCTTTGCAATTGTGAATTGTGCTGCAATGAAATATCCAAGTGCAGGTGTCCTTTTGATAAAATGACTTCTTTTCCTTTGGTTGATAGCTGGTAGCAAAATTGCTGGATTGAATGGTAAGTCTATATTATTTCTTTAAGGAATCTCCATACTGTAGGAGGCTGTACTAACTTGCAGTCCCACCAACAGTGTATAGACATTCCTTTCTCTCTACATCCATTTCAGCATCTATTGTTTTAGGACTTTTCTTTCTGGTAAGTACCACCTACTGGCAGGGAGGTCAACTCACCCTTTATGGCATTTATTGACTCTGTCATACAGGGTGTGATCAAGTCCCACGAGCATCACCTACTGTCTCAGAGATTAAACTGGGCACATCAGTTACACTGATTAGAAGACCCACATAGGTGCACCAGCTCTCTAGCAAACAGATCCCAACCAAAATGAAAATACTGAAATAAAGGATTCCAAATTTGGATTATAAGGAAGTGTAATGAAATTTTTCCAAGAGAAAATGGAAGACCAACTCAAAGAAACCAGAAAAGCAATTCAAGTGATGAACAAAAATTTACTAAAGAGATAGACATATTAAAGAGAAACAAATAGCACTTCTGGAAATGGAAAATTAACTTAAGGAAATATGAAACACAGTGGAAAGTGTTAAGAATGGACTAGACCAGATAGAAGAAAGAATTTTGGAGTTTGAAGACAACTCTTTTTAATTACCTCAGCTGGTCAAAAATAAAGAACAAAGAATCATGTTTATTTTTCACGTTATGTGTCTATTTCTTCCCATTTGTCCTCACTATAGTGTGGATTCAGTATAATAAAAAAAACCTGAGCATCTTCTTTATATAGTGCTTAATAGTTCACAAAATGTTTTTACACACACTGTTTAGTTTGATGGTCTTAATAGATTTAACTAGAAACTATGTTTTTCTTAAATTATCTTCCCAAGCGTAAGCTTCCTAACTGATCTGATCAAGTGAAGAATGTTTGACACATAAACATCAGTGAGAAAAACGTACCTAAAACAGCTCAGGACGATAATGTGAAAAGAACGCTGAATTTCACACTGGAAATCTGTGCTTGCCATGGATGATAATAATGATAGTATTAATTATAAGAAAACAGTAAAGTAATAAAGACATTATTATCTACTTACTATATGCCATTCATTGTACTAACTGATGTATATTCACTGACATTTAATCCTCACAGCAATACCTAGAGATTTTGCAGGTGAAGACAATAAAGATTAAAGCGGTTAAGATATGTGTTCAAGATAATATTCCTTAGGTAGGAGAAGTTTTCTTGGGTAGGTCCTTCACCTCTGATAGCTTGTTTATTTCTCTTTAAAAATGAGGTTGCTGAACTAGGTGATGTCTAAGTTCTAGCTCTCTGTCGCAGAGACAACTGAAATGTCTAAATCAATGATTTGATTTTGGGCAGTGTCCATTCAAATGTTGACATGTGTGTTTGAGAATGCACGTGTGTGTGTGTTTCAGAGTGTATGTGGGTGGATTGGGGGGGGTATGTTTGCAATTTTCCCAATTGTGGGAAATGTAGCAATAGGGTAGAATAACCCTTTTGAAAAAGTTGTTTCCTAAAACACTTCATTTTTTAGTGATCTTGTTTCAAGGCAGCATACTTCTAACTAATTATTTGATATCTGTTGTCAGGTTCAAATTCATATATGAAACCCTATCCTCCAATGAAATGATGTTAAGATGTGGTATCTTTGGGAGGTAATTAGGTTTAGAGGAGGTCTTAAGGATGAAGCCCCCATGACAGGATTGATACCGTCCTAAGGAGAGGAGAAAACACTATAGCGTCCTGTCTCTGCCACGTGAGGCTGTGGTGAGAAGGCAGCTGTCAGCAAGCCAGGGATAGGGACATTCACCAACAACCGAATCTGGAAGCACCTTGATCTTGGATTTCCCAGCCTGTGTAGCATAAATTTCTGTTGTTCAAGGACACCAACCCTATGGTGTCTTGTTATAGTTTTCCAAGCTAAGGGAAACTTATTGACCACACCAATTTGTTGTAAAGGTTAAATGAAATGATGTTTATTGAAAAGTAATATAGTTCAGGGATTAAGAGGATGGATTCTAGCAATATACTGCCCAACTTATAGCCTTTCTTAACTACTAGCTGTGGCACCTTGGGAAACTACTCTTTTTTTTTTTTTTTTGCAGTTTTTTTTTTTTTTTTTTTGGCTGGGCCGGGTTTGAATCCACCACCTCTGGTATATGGGGCCAGCGCCCTACTCCTTTGAGCTACAGGCGCCGCCCAAGGGAAACTACTCTTTATTATTATTATTATTTGCTGCAGTTTTCCCCTTGGCGGAATCAAGAGAACAATCATTGTTTAAGGGTTGAATTAACTTGTAATATAAAGAATTTGTAACAGGGCCATGAACATTTAAAACAGGGACATAAGTGCCATATCAGTATCAGCTATTTAATTATTATTATTATTTACTGCATTAGCTTATTCTTAACAGGGACAGTTATTCTGATTATCTACTTGGAGTTTCTCTCTTCATCTCTCATTCATTATTTTTCTTAACATGCCAACTAATTTATTCTGTGTCTGCTCTTATTTATAATCAAAAGTCTAACCAGATCATTCATTCAGCTTTTTCGGCTGGTGTGAGTGCCTTCTGCACTTTTGTATTCTGATGAGTGAGCATCCTCAGAGATGGGCAGGGCTGCATGGAGTGTCAGCAGGCATCGCTCCTGAACACTGGCACCCGAGAGTGACAGATGGTCTTCTGGATGCAGGGAATTGGCCCGAGGTGAGGGCATTTCACGCTTTGCTCTGGGATGATGAGTTGCACTGTGATCTGTGGGCCTCCCCAGGACATAGGTCCTGTCTGTCTTCAGTGTGCTGGAAGATGAGGGGCATGGTCTCCTTGAAGGAGGCAAGGGGCTGTAAGGTTGAGCCCTGGTGATTTGGCGGAGTAGATGGCAGGCTCGTTAATGACGCACTCATCCCCGTCTCACCTGAATGATTTTGATGTTCCAGGTGTGTAGGTTGCATTCCATCTGGTTCCCAATGGAACTAAAATTTTCCCTTCAAAATGTTCTTTGTTTAAATCATCTCAATGGGAAATTAGTAAACTGGTAAAATGGCAAAGACATATTCTTAGATTCTTCAACTTTCCAAAGAATCATTATCCGTAGGGAAGTTCCTGGCAAATACAGTTATTTTGTAAAAGTTTGATGTATGTTTATTCTTAAGAAACAATGTGCTTACTGTGATTGATATTCTGTAGAGGATATTATTGAAAGTATGACTGGCCTTTTTTTTTCTTAAATTCCATTACCTGCTAGTCATTAAGTATACAAGGTTAGAATAATGCAAATCGAGGCTGAGAAAGAGACAGACACTCTTTTAGCATAATTATCAGTAAGAATAAGCTAAATGAAAATAATTAAATTTCTAAGTGCCCATTCACCCTATAATTTATGTTATTAGTATTGAATATGCAATTGTTTGTTAATTAAAAATAAAATTATTAAAAAATATATATTGACTACTTCAGAAATTTGATTATCTTTTAGGTTCTGTCTCCTGAAGGTAGGCCTTGGGTGAAAATATTTTTTCCATTTCTTTTATTCTTCCTCGAGATCCAAAGTTTTCTTCTGCTCTCCATCCCACACTTCACCCTGTTCTGTTCCCTGGGGAGAGAATATGCTATGGCCATGAGCAGAAGACCTCATGAAGAAGACAGAGCGGATAGTGGGAATTCCATGGACTTTGAAGTCAAGCCAGAGCCAAGTTTGACTCCTGGGCTAAAGGACATTTCTTCTTTTTTTTTTTTTTTTTGAGATTTCATTTTCTTTTAAAAATAGGAATACCATTGTTTATTTCATGGAGTTTTATGAGAATTAAATTTTAAACCATGGGTAAAGCACTAGCACACTGCCTTATGTAGATCAAATCTTCAGTACATTTTAATTCCTTTCTCACCTTCTTGGTGAACAAGAAGGTTCACTAAGAAAGGGACTCAAGTAAAGGTAGAAGGAAAAAAAAATTCCATATTTTTTATAAACAAGCCAACCTGCAGCCTCTAGAGTAGTTATTTTACTAAAATTATATTCCCTAAACATAGGACTTAGTGTTGTCAAATGCCATAATAGTGACTCAGGATTCCTGAAGGAGAACCGACTGATGCAGGTAATGTTGATTTCAGCTTCACCAGGTGCCTCTCCGTCTGTAACAGTCAGAAGTTGATGACTGTTAACTCCTTGCTAGGAGGTTACTCCCACAAAGCATTTAATTAAGGTATTATATGTATGTCCAAGTGGTTGTCATATCTCTGCATAGAAAAAATTCACTTACATATTCGGACCATTCCTGCCGTCTTTTAGAGCTTAGAAGTTTATAATGGTGGCAGCCCCAATCATGCGACCTCATTTGGGCCTCCCTTCCAATGTACTGACATATTTTTAATGTTCATTCTCCACTTTGGCCCCGTGTTTCTGGCAACTCTCTCTCCCTGTTATGCATTGTTGAGAGGAGGCATTTTTGTGCCAGGCCATGATTACTACCCTCTCTGCTTTTTGCTGAGAAATTGTGCTTAAGACCTAAAACCTGCATCCTAGTGAACTTTTTTTTTTTTTAATAACTTTTAATTTTATAATAGTTTTGGATTTATAGGAAAATTTCAAAGATAGTAAACAGAAATTCTATATACTATTACCTGTGGCCTAATGTGTGTTCTATCCTGGAGGATGTTCCATGGGTACTTGTGAAGAATTTGTGCTCTGCTCTTATTGGGTGAAGTGTTCTAGAAATGCCTGTAAGTCTAGTGGGTTTGCAGTGTTGTTCAAGTATTCCATGTCCTTGTTTGTCTTTTCTCTAGTTCTATTTTTTATTGAAAGTGGGACGTCTAGATCTCCAAATGTTGGGGAACTATTTCTCCCTTCAAGTCTGTGTATAGGCCATACTTTCTTGTTATTTGCCCACCTTACAATTTTTTGTTGCAACTAGCCATTTTGAATATTGCAATGTGGCAGCTCTGGAAATCAGATTATCTTTCTTTTGGGGGAGTTTGTTATTGCCGCTTATCACACTTCTTTAAGGCCTTTTGTGGATTAATTTTTTTTTAAGTGTGTATTTGTTATTGTGTACAAACTCTCTTCACTTTGTTGCTATAAATTTGATTGGTTTCCGTAGATGTGATAGATGGATTCTGGCAGTTTCCCCGAGGATATTGACTGTTTCTGTGGATGGATGCACTTCGGACTTCCCTACCATCTCACATTTACTGCCTTCACCCTCCTCCATGGTTATTGACAACTTCAATTAGCACAATCTCTTTGTTACACTTGTTGAACCAATATGGATACATCATTATTAGCTAAAATCCATACTTAATTAAGATTTCCTAAATCTTTACCTAATTCAAATTTACTCCATTTCCCTGTTTCCGGGCCCCTTTCAGGATCCCGCGCTACCTGCAGTGGTCATGCTTGTGGAAGCTCCTCTTGGTTGAGATTCTTCCTCAGACATTCTTTGTTTTTGATGATCTTGACGTTTTCAGAAATAATAGCCAACTATTTGGGAGAACGTTGTCAGTTGGGATTTGTTGTCAATTCTGAGGTTTTCTCATGATTAGACTGGGGCTATGAGTTTTGGGAGGAAGGCCTCAGAGGTAAAGTGCCATATGATTTCATCACATCTTAGCAAGAGCGCATACTGTCCCCATGACTCTTCGCCCTTGATATGACCTTCATTCCCCGACCGAGGCAGTGTTTATCAGGTTTCTCTACTGCACAGTTATTCCCTCCTGCCTTCTTTTCAATGACATCCTCTCTGGGAGGAAGTCACTATGCATAGCTTTAAGGTAAGGAGGGGATAGTTGTGGTCATTCTTCTAGAGGGCAGAGTATCTACCTAATTTATTTGGAATTCCTCTGCATGGGAGTTTCTTCCTTTTTCTCTTATTTCTTTATCTATTTCTTTTCTTATTTATAGCAGTATGGACGCTCCGATAACTATTTTTTTTTGTTTGTTTTTTGAGACAGAATCTTAAGCTGTCACCCTGGGTAGAGTGTTGGGGTGTCACAGCTCTCAGCAACTTCCAACTCTTAGGCTCAAGTGATCCTCTTGCCTCAGTTTTTCTATTTTTTGTAAAGACGGGGTCTTGCTTTTGCTCACACTGGTCTCAAACTCATGAGCTCAAGCAATCCACCCACTTTGGCCTCCCAGAGTGCTAGGATTACAGGGATGAGCCACTGTGCCCGGCCTAGATAACTATTTTATACTTTGGGCTTATTATCTTATATATATACTATTTGACCAAATTGTCCCAGCTTTGGCCATTGGAGACTTTTTCAAGTGGTTCCCATGTCCTAGATAATATTTCTTATCCTCATCACTGCATTTATTCTGGCTGGAATCTAACTGACAGCAAATTCTTTACTTAAAGCTGCAGTTGATCTTTCTGATGCATAGCAGTCTAGGGCTGATTAATATTTTTTGCCATGGGATCTTCAAAATAGTTTCTCTTCTCAGCTTTTAAATTTAACAAGTTTTAGGTCATGTGCAGTGGTTCATGCCTGTGATCCTAGCACTCTGGGAGGCTGAGGCGGGTGGATTGCTTGAGAAAAAGAGTTCAAGACCAGCCTAAGCAAAAGTGAGATCCCATCTCTACTAAAAAGTAGAAAAACCAGCTGGGCGTTGTGGTGGGGGCCTGTAGTCCTGGCTACTTGGGAGGCTGAGGTAAGAAGATCTCTTGAGCCCAAGAGTTTGATGTTGCTGTGAGCTATGATGCAACAGCGCTCTACCTACGGTGACAGAGTAAGACTTTGTCTCTAAATAAGTTTAACAATTTCGAATAGTGAAGAAAACACTTATTATGGCCTTTTTCTGAACATCTGCACAAGCCTCTAGTATTATTTTTCCCTTTTATTATTTCCATATACTTTTCAGACAGGTTCTGTTCAGTTTATGATTTTTTATTCAGCTTCCTATATTGCTCTTTTTGCTCTTCTGACTCACATGGCGACCTGTGAGGTGAGGCACTCCTGGACCTGAGTGCCTTTTTAATTTTTCATTTTCCTTTGCTTTCTGATCCAAAATTTGCTTTTCTAACTTTCTCCTCTCACTTGAATGGTCCCCACATTGAGAGAGATGAAGTCATTGACTTTGAGGTTTGTCACATTCTTTGCATTCTTTGTCCAAACATGTCTTCATGTATTGGTCCTCTTGAGTAGAATAGTGCCACCTAAAAGATAGTACTGCTATCAGAACAACATCTGATCCAGACCAACTCTGCACCTGTAATCACCTTGCTGATTTTCCTTTAATAATTCCCCTCTTTGCATTGTTTTAACTTTGACCTAGTTCCATAATTTTTCTGACTATGTTTCCTCAGGGCACCCTCTCAGCAATAATTTTGTTCCTTTGACATTCACACAGTAAGTCTTTGTGTTCTTTGTAACTGACATTCCTGGGATTTCTCCTCTGAAATCTGATCCGATTCCTTAACCACTTGGAAGATTATCCCAGATTTTAAGGGAAGGTGATGCAGTTGTTACGAAACGTTGTCACTTTGAGAGGGATCTTTCTAAGAAATCATTATATCTGCTCTCCAAGACTTGTCTTTCTTTTACCTGACAGATTTCTTTCTTTCATTCTTTTTTTGTTTTTGTTTTTAGGTATCAGTCTTTCTTTCTGAATGCCCTTTTCCATTTTCTTCTTCAAACAGGTCAGACTTGAGTGTATCACCTTTTTTTAATTTTATAGTTCTTGCTCCTAATTTCATATCTGTCCAATCTGTGTTTTAAGATTCCAAAAATTTTAAGGGGATATGTCCCACATTTCTACTCCATTTGGAGCTTTCTATTTTGCTTTTCATCTTTCACTACCTTTTTGCTGATAATAATAAATAAAGCTATTTTTAAAAAGTTACTCAAGTTTCTTCTTGGTTCTTGGGATAAATGGGAATCACAGAGCCAGGGGATGACAGGCAAAGGCCTTTAAATCGCTTTCACAGTTTTTGGGCATGCAATAGACTCGGTCACTTATTTTTCAACCTTGGCCTAGAAAGGAGGCACATTCTCTTTGCATAGGGTCTGCATTCCTTTCTTCTATGTTTGCCACCATAGTTCGAATCTCTAACAGTTTCTTTAATTGTCAAACTCAGAGCCTTCTTAATACTGTGTGACTGAGGGGACTGAAGGATACGGAGAAGCCACTTGAATTCAAGTTTGGTTTTGTCTCTTCCCAGTGCTTTGCCCCCGTTAAAAAGAGCACACACCCTCACAAAAGAACATAATTTCATGAAGTTTCTATAGTAGGCAGGGATACCCAGATCAAGAGCTAAGAATATTAGGTTACAAATTTGCTAGTTTGAATTCAGCTGCTGTTCAAATTTCAGGCCTAGTAGGTTGAGATTTGGCTGAGAATCCATTGTATCAACCTCGTACTAGATACGGTACTAGGAAATAAAATATGTCTAAGTTTATAATACCCACATACAATACTAGGGTTGAAGTTACTGGAAATTTGCTTTATTTACTTATTTATTTATTTATTTATTGAGACAGAGCCTCAAGCTGTCACCCTGGATAGAGTGCTGTGGCATCACAGCTCACAGCAACCTCCAATTCCTGGGCTCAAGCGAGTCTCTTGCCTCCACCTCCCAAGTTGCTGAGACTACAGGTGCCTGCCACAACGCCCAGCCATTTTTTGGTTGCAGCCATAATTGTTGTTTGGCAGGCCCGGGCTGGATTTGAACCCACCAGCTCCCGTGTACGTGAGTGGTGCCTTAGCCCGTTGAGCCACAGGTGCCGAGCCATGGAAATTTGCTTTAGACATTAGAATTTTTCTGATGTATTATCAAGTCTTCACTTTTGACCTAGAAAATATGTGAATAGTGAATAATCTATTTCCTTTGGGAATCAAGGCCTGACCTGAGCCGTATGTGCTGGGATTGGGTCTCTGCTGCCACAACCTCTTCTTTGTGAAATATTGATAGCCGTGGACTTACCTGTGACCCCCAGTTTCTTTTAGCTTGTGAGTTTTGAGATGTTTTAGCTTTCTGTAGATGTTTCCTGGGAATTTTGAAAACGAGAATAGAGGCTAGAGGGTTAAGAGGGTTGTCGTGTGCTCAGTATTTCCGACTCCTACTTAGTCTAAAATGAGTCTCTGTCCTTTCATGTGTGTGTGTGTGTGTGTGTGTGTGTACACACACATGTATGCTTAAGATTTCATTTGAATACAGAAGTTATGTTGCTAAGACATGTGAATGTTCTTACCCTCTGGAGACATGAAATCCCCATTTTTCTCACCTTGTTAAACTTTTTGTGGGGAGCAAATAAAATACAGAATTAAAAAGGATAAAGGAACTTTAAAATATCATACGAATATGAGTTAAGATTAGGGATTTTGTTTTTCTTGTCACTAGTGTGTCATCCAATCATTTGTTTAAGCATTAATCCACAAATTAAAGCAACAGCAACAACAATGTGCCCGTTGCTGGGGCACAATGTGGGGTTGGAGCAAGACAAATAGCTCAGGCCATCATAACAAGGCTTCGCAAACTGTGTAGCTTAAACAATAGAAATTTTTCCACCACCATGTTCAAGGCTGTAAGTCCAAGACCAAGGGGACTGAAGGGTTGGTTCCTTCTGAAGGCCATGAGGTAGAATCCATTCCACCCCATTCCATACTTTTGGGTAGTTTTCTGGCAGGCATTGGTATTGCTTGGCTGGTAGATGCACCACCCTCATCCCCACCTTCACATTCACGGTGCATCCTGCATAGGTGCAGATTTGTGTCTGAATTTCGCTCTTTTATAAGTGCACCAGTCACAGTGGATGATGGGCCCGCTTGACTCCATAGGACCTCATCTTAACCAATGACATCTTCAGTGACCTTATTTCCAAATAAGGTTACATTCTGAGGTGCTTGAGTTTAGGACTCCAACATATGAATTTTTAGGGCAACATGATTTAATTTATAATACGCACATATCATCTGCCTAACTGCCTCATGCCTGTAGCCCTAACACTCAGGGAGGCCGAGGCAGACAGATTGCTTGAGCTCAGAAGTTCAACACCAGCCAGAACAAGGGCAAATCCCATCTCTAAAAATAGCTGGGTGCTGTGGTAAGAGCCTATAGTTTCAGATATTCAGGAGGTTGAGTTGAGGGGATAGCTTGAGCCCAACAGTTTGAGGTTGCTGTGGGCTATGACACCACAGCACTCTACTGAGGGTGACAAGTGAGGCTTTGCTCAAAAAAAAAGTTATAAATAAAGCTTACAAATAATATATTTTATTCTTCTCTTATAATAAATATACCTTCATAATCCCCTGGAAGGAGGGTTTTAGTTTAGAGTTTTTGGAATCCTTGGACATTCATTCTGGAGTATGGTGTAATGAAACGCTGGTCCCTGACCTGCAATGTCCTGCTTTTCTTCCCTCTCCTGGGTCCCTCCTGCACCTGTTTGTACACATTTGAAGTACATCCATAGGCTTCTGCATGGATGGCTTCACATGAATAGACTCAGAGAGGTCTGTGAAGGCTGGTCAGCCAGGGACTTCTGGGGTCTTTTGGCACCTAGATTGTGGTCTAGAATGAGGGCTTTGGGTGTGGTTCAGAATCACAACCAGGGGAGGCAGGATTGGTCTGGTTCAGAATCACAACCAGGGGAGGCAGGATTCTCTATGGTGAGGGCCGCAGGGCAAGGACTCCTCTTGCTTGAATCTAAGGCTATACTGTTGGTGAACAAAACTTTGCTATAATCTTACTATCTAACAAAAGGAGATAAAGCAGAAATAATAAGCAGAATAAATAAGTAAATTGCACAGAATGTCTAAAACTCCTCATCTCAAGTGATTCTCCTGCCTTGGCTTCCCAAAATGCTGGGATTACAGGCATGAGCCACCATGCCCATCCATACTGTATAGAATGCTCAAAACTGATGAGGGGGTAATAAAACAAGTAGGGTAAGGTAGGAAGGACGTGATGTGTACCTGGGGACAAGGCAGCTTCAGGTTTCCATGTGTGGGCAGAGTAGGCTTACAGAGATGGAAACATTTGATAGGACAGGAGAGAGACGAGGAAGTGAGGCAAGGGATTATAAGGGATGGAAGCACATTTTGAGAAGAAGGAGCCAGCTGATGAAAGACCCCAGGGATGAAGTGTGCCTGCAGTGCTGCTCGGGAGCCAGGAAGGAGGCCTGAGGGTTATGAGCAGACAAGGATAAAATAAGAGTCAAAATCAGAGAGACAGTGATAGGAGGTCAGATCATAGAGGGACTTTTAGGTTATTTTAGAGGTTTGGGCTTTTGCTCTGAGATTAGAAGCCCCTGCAGAGTTTTGAACAGGAAAATGACATAATCATTCCAGTTGCTGGGTTGAGAATAGACTGTAAGGGAACAGAATAAGCATAGAAACAAGGGGGCTGTTTGGAAGGCAATTATGTGATCCAGGACAAGGATGAGAGCGGAAACTTAGACCAGAGAGGCAGCAGGGGAGCAGGTAGAGAGTCATAAGTGGTTAGTTTGGGGAGATATTTGAAGGAAGAGCCAACAGAACTTCCTAAAGCATTGGACTATATATGTGTGTGTGTGCATGCGTGCGCCAAGAATGTATTCACATTTTAAGAAAGGAAGAAAACGTATTAAATTTGTACTACTCAAGTCACATTTGACTTCTGCAATTATAGGAGGTGCTCAATATCACCTGCATTCACCTTTTATTATTGGTATATAGTTAGTCTTACAATTTTAATATAGTTATCACCTTTTGTTATTGGTATATATTGAGTATTACCATTTTTATACATTTTTGGCACCCTGTGTGTTTCTGTATAAATATACATCCATATGTGTATGTACACATACGAATATATGATCATATATTTCAAATAAGCACCTACCAGGACCTCAAATATTTTAAAATGAATAAATGTGGATACTTTTAGAGTTTATATGATTGAATGGTGATCATACAAAACAACTTAAATTTCTTTGTAATTCATACACAGGAAAATATTGAATAAACAAGGATCTGAATTTTTTTCAGTAATTTGAATAGCAGGGCTTTAAAAATCTTCTGATTCTCTGAAAGACTGTACATACATACATATGTATGTATGAACAGAAAAA
The DNA here is from genome assembly GCA_963574655.1 of Perodicticus potto. Taxonomy (NCBI): domain Eukaryota; kingdom Metazoa; phylum Chordata; class Mammalia; order Primates; family Lorisidae; genus Perodicticus; species Perodicticus potto. The sequence continues at coordinate 24,381 of CAUYRH010049260.1, read as the reverse complement.
GAGAGAGATTGAAAGAGAAATTAAGGTTGACTTCATGTTTTTTTTTTCTCTCAACAACAGAAGGATGGGTCTGTGGTTTTGCCAACAACTAAGAGGGGAAAAGCTATAGATAAAACAGGTTGGATAAAAGATTGGGATTCTGGTTTTAGAGGTAACTGTGTTTGAGTTATTTATTAGATATTGAAGAGGTATTTTGAGTTGACAATTGGCTCCTCAGCTCTGGGATTTGGGAAGACTTCTGAGCTGAAGTTAATACAACTGGGACTCATCAGTAAGGAGATGTTTACAGCTGTGAGAATAGATGAGATTATTAAGGGAGTGAAATTCAATGGAGAAGAGGACCGAGGAGTGAGTCCTGGGATACCCACACTGCAGGTGGTGGAGAAAATGATGTGCTTGTGCACAATTCTGAGGAGAGACCAATGTCACCAAAAGACAGCACAGGAGTGAGTGGAGTGCCATACTGGAACCTGAGTGAAGACAGGGTCACTGATTGTGTCAAATGCTACAGACAGGTATACTCAGACAAGGAGTGAAGAATGACTTCTGGACTTAGCTAATTGGAGGTAAACTATGGCCTTGACAAAAGCGGTTTTAATACTTGTGGGGGCAAACATCTGTTTTGGGTCTATGAGAAAATTGGAGGAGAGAAACTAGAGACAGCAGAGACACCACTATGAAGAGATTTGCTGCCAAGAAGGAGAGGGTGATGGATCAGCATTTGGCAGGAAAATCGAGCTAAGGAGAAGTTTTTATGATGGGAGAAATAACATTGCTTGTATGCTGAAGAGCATTATCCAGTAGAGAGCAGAGAAATATGCTTTTGAGTAGAAGAGAATTCCAGTGGTAATGTTCTTGCGTAGGTCAGAGGGGATGGGCTCAAATATTTCTCAATGAATAAATGTACATACAGACTTTCACATGTTTCTATTATTATGTTCTTGTTTTCAACCTTTTTTATTTCATGGCACACTTGAACCCATGGTTAATCCTCTGTGGCACACTTAAATTATATTGATTAAAAAAAAAGAAGAAGAGAGTAAAAAAAAGAATATACTTACCGTGCTTTGAATTTTTTTCAAAAAACAATTATTAATGATCTTTAAAAATTTTTGCGGCACACTTAAACTCCTTAAGCCAAGGTACACCGGTTGAAATCACTGAGTTATGGAGATGACCAAACAGAATAGCTTTAATGTCTTCTTTGTTCCTTCACAGGAAAGTGTTGCACAAGCAAGGGTTTAAAAATTCTCTGAGTTGATTCTCTTAGGGAACGTGGGCTAGTGCCTTGAGCTGACCCTCCTCTGCAGATGGAAGTGTGCAGGATTGTTGACTCAGCTCATGGTGACTATGCAGTTAGACTCAGAAATAAGGAAAATTCTCAATGTGCAAAGATAAGGTGTTTGGATCAGAAGGGACGGTTTTGATATCTTGGAGTTCTGTGATGATAGGGCTTAACTCATGCCCTTGGGTGGGAGAAATGCAGTGACAGTGGACAGACTGGTGTCGAGGAGGGTGGAGGCTACAAAGAAGTCTCCTCTAACAACTAGATTTAAGAATTTCAGCATTTATGTTTTGTCTTTCTGAAAGAAAATAATACAGCAAATAATACAGTTAACCAATGCTTTCAGTAAATAAGATTATGAGTGGGTAAGTAGGTCTATATAATTTATATTTAAAAAATCTATTACAGATAAACTTAGGTTTTGAATTAATGGATGAGATTTATTTATCTACTTATTTTTAGTGAAATTTATTACAAATATTACGTTTAACTGTAAGCACACAATGAAAACAAAATGTGAACATTATTATGTTTGATTTAAGATATATATTAAAATCAAATGTCCTTTTAGTCCTTTGCATATTGAATTTTACACATTGGCATTTCACTAAAGAGAAAATATTCTAAGAAAACAATGCAAGAGTAGTTAGAAAACAACTGAAAAAAGACTGATCTTTCATTCAGTCTCATTTTTTTCTTCTGTCCGGAATACCCTATGCTATCTTTGACTACAAAGATGCCTTGCTTATGTGATAAAGAGGCCTAGAATTAAAAAGAAAATACTAGCTAATGAATAATGCATCTGTTCATAGCAATGGTCAAATTATACTGTTTCCTAGTGGATACCATTTTTCTTCATTGAGTACAACACTACAGAGTTGGATGTTAATTGCGCCCACAAATACAGTTTTGCTCTTCACAACAAGCATTAAGACATGTCCTTGGAGCTCTGTGACTTCATCATATACTACCTAAAAAGGGAGAGAATAATGAAAACATAATTCAGACATGCTTAAATGTATCTTTCTTTCGAATATTGCTTTTAATAAAAGAAATTTAGCTGCTAATATCTTGTACCCTAGAATGGATAGGTTAATGTTAGAATCTTTCATTTCTTACTTTAATTCTGAAAAGCTCAAGGTTCCACTAACATAATGGAGTTTAGTGACAGACTATTCCTTTACGAACCTTAGAATTTACTGATTCCACTAAGAATTCCCCACTCCGAGTTTAGTGGGATTGTAAATTACTTTCTCTAGGTAGAAATTTAAATACCCTTCAATCCTTTAACTGTCCTTGAATTCTTTGTGCAGAATTGCTATGGGAATATCATTTTTCTGGGATCTTATTTCTTCCGTAGTTAAGAATAATTTACTGTATATTTCAAAATAACTTAAGAGAGTGGAACTGGAGTGCTCCTAACACAAAGAAATGATAAATGGTTGAGATGATGAAGGTTTCAACTGCCCTGATTTGATCATTACACATTGTATGCCTGTATCAAAATATCACATGTACTCCATAAATATGTACAACTGTTATGTATTCATAAAAATAAGAGAACATCATTTTTCTATGTTGAAGGCTAATGAGGAAAGACAGACCAATTTCTATTATTTCCTGGTGCTCTTTAAATGTAGTATAACAATATTACCTTATTGTATATGTTAAGAGGTCAATCTATGCATACTCTTATTTATTTAAAATTGCTTCATTTTTAATCACGAAAATACATGTTAATTAAGTAAAATATGTACGAAACCAAAAAAAAAGTAAAGAAAGAAAAAAGTCTGAATTTTTACCACTGGGAGATGATGACAGTTAACATTTTGATGTTCTTTTTGTTTTCTATATATAATCACTTTTTGAGAATCTAACTTGTAATTATGCTGTATATTCAGTTTTCTGTCTTGTTTTTCTTGTGACTGTTTTTTTTTTATAAAGGGTTCTGTTCCATTGTTTTATAATGTCCAGGATATGAAGTACAGACATTACCATCAGGTACCCACGGTGGTAAAGAAACTTAAAGTTGTATTACTACAAAGAAATTAGCTATCCATCATGGAAGGAAGGAAGAACTGAGTGGAAATATGACATGGTTACCAGGGAAATGTCTTAGACTACATTTAGAAAAGGAATTTCACATGCTCTTACAAACTTGCTTGCTTTTTACAGCCAAGTTAGAAGATAGAAACTTTCTTAATGTGTGCAAAAAAAAAAAAAAAAAGAAAAGCAGAAGAGACAACTTGAAAGGGAAGGAAGCCCTTTGAGTTTCCTGTGTGGTCTCCTTGTTGTATAGGGATATGGTTTCTGGTCCTTCACACAGCCTAGGTCTACCATTAAGTTACTCGTTATCAAGGAAACTCAGTTCAAGATCAATCTGATAGCTGCTGTGAAAAATGATCCACCTGGTAAGTAAATAATAATTCAATCAAGGGACCTGAGATGTTCATCCAGTCTTCCTGTTCCATGTGACCTCTCCTGGCTACCTCCTTTTCCAGAATCTTACTTTCATTCCTCATGAAGATGATCTTTAATTTCTCTACTATTACTCATTCACGTTATTCCATTTCATGTATTGAGGTCTCTTGGGGTGATAAAAGATTTTAAGGGCTGCCTTAAAAAACAAGTCCCCAAATCCTACCCCTGTAATTCACATTCTTTACATCTTTACACCCAGTGTTGCCTGGAAATCTTTCCAGGACATCAGAGAAATCCCTTCCCTGTCCTTTTTTTCTCTGAGTGGCTATTTTGAACTGTCTAAACTGACCTTCACTTTTCTTCCTACAACACTTTCAGTAGATGAATGAACTCCTCTCTTACTTTACAGAGAAAACAGATAAAGGGGTCTTCAAAGTGTTCCCGCATATGAAGTAGAAAGATAGAATAGCTCTGAGCATTAGGTCTTTGGAAGATTCTGGCTTAAGGACTCTGAACTGTATAAATAAGCTCTGAATTTTAAATTTATAAAAACATATCAATAATTTGCATTTGCAAGAATCTGTTGTCAACTGTATGCTCTATCATGTGCATAATGGTGATAATAAGCCTAACCTTTTAGCATTGTTAAGAGGAACAAATGAGATAACGAATATAAGCCCTATTACAAAGCCTGGCACATACCACAAACCACTACATTGTACCTGTGGAAGGTCTGTGGAACACACAAAAAGGAACAGTTGTTTCTTGATATTTTGTATCAGTTGACTGGAGAAAACCCTTCCAGACAGAATGGAGCCTCCCAGGTATTTAGGAAGCTGCCAGTCTGAGGAAATGACTTTAGGAATTAATTGCTTTCCTGATAAAAATACAAACTTTTGAACTTCCAAAGTTTATATTTCTTAGTAGATTTTCTCCCCCTTTCCTTCATTATGGAAAAGTTATTTTCTTAAAAGTGACAAGTTTCATAAACATGTAGTCATTGCACATCATAGATGACATGCATCTATTTTAATTGCTTTACTGAATCCACAATGTTGTTCTTTAAACAGCATTCTTTTTTTTAACTGTGCAATGAACAATCAGTAGGTAATGCTCGTGAAGTGCACAGATGATAAAATTCTCTGAGAATTTTTACCAAATGACTTAATATATATTCTGGCTTCACAAAAATGAACAGCTCTTTTAATTTCTCTTTATATAAGAATTTTTTACCTATAGGCATGAGCCGAGTCTTCACTACCTTCTGACAAATTCCGAATTTGGGGGTTTGGAATTATTACATCCAATAGAAAACATTTAAGGTAATTTATATCTACTAACTGATAGACTCGCATTCTCTGCACATTATTTGACAAAAGGATCTAGTAAATAATCCAAAATTCTATTTTATGACTGCAATGGGAGAACAATAAGATGGAAACTGAAGCGTCCCTAGTGCGGGTGGGAAGAGGTTTAGGAGACAGAACAACAAAAAAGGGAATTCAAAAGTGAGAATCAGGCAGTTCTGGGCTTGAAATCTAGTCATGGGACTCCGGAGCCTGAATGTCTTTATTTGCAAATACAGTGTTCATCACGTTGCAAATATCAAGGGAGATGATGCTCCAGATAACAATTGCTATTGCTTACTGAGTGTACTGTGTGCCTGGTATTGTGCTGGATAATCACTGCATACTCTGCAGGAGATTCTCGTTCTTACAAAACATGTAGAATGGTTCCGTTCTGTCCTTTCTAATTGTCCTTTTATCTTTTTTAACAGGATAATATCTAAGAAACAAATACAATGTACAACATGCATCGACTATCACAATGTAATTCTCTTATAGAATAGAAATTTTATATTTCTAAAGAATCATTTTAAAAAATGGTGGGTTTTAACAAGAAGCTGAATATACGAGCGTGTAAAGAGGCTTTGGAGCCAGGAGCCAGGATCCCTGCTCTGCTTCCTGAAGCTGCGTGGCAGCTCCCTGCATTCCAGCCCCGCCTGAGCCCAGTCATGCCTCTCCCTGGATTTATACATGACAGGGGTTTTCAGGGAGTCTGCTGACAAAGTCGACTGGGACTCACTCTGGGAAGCATCACATAGACAAGCTTGGCCCTGTATCAAAGCCTTTATGTTTGAAAGGCGGAGCCTCTGTTGCTTAGCTGTGTCCCTGACCCAGCCTCTCTCATGTCTGGGTATTAGGAGAGAGGGCTAGGAATAAAAATACAAAGTATTTTCGTGAAAAGCTTTGTAAGACGTTGGTATGCAAGGTAACATCTCTTTTGTATCCTCTAGGAGATTTATATAAAGAGGGAGGTGAGGTTGTTCTCTCCCACTTCACAGAGCGTGTCTCAGCTTTGGTGATTTGAGGGATCTCAGCTGCGGGGAGTGGCCAATGCGACGCTCCTCGGTGAAGAGGTGGCAGTGGGGAGAAGTTCAAGGCAAAGGAGGTCCCTTGCTTGAGTTCTCGCGTGAGAACTCACTGGGCTTATGAGTGGAGACGTTGGGTAAGTGTCCCTGAACATACAAAGAAGTCATCGAGGGCGCTGGCACAGACATGGGGGTCTATGTCACAATGAGGGTAATAGAAAGTAACATCAGAATTAAAATTAGCATAGTTTTTTTTCTCTATTTCTTACAAATATTTTCATTATATTGCCACAAACACAGAGCATAATGGGAGAAAAATTTAAGTACTGTAGCCTCCCCGCCGCGCCCCTTGAATCTCTAAATTCAACCAGCTCCTTGCCAAACTTGTTTAGATAATGACCTCTTACTGTCCCGATGACAGCTATGAAAATAGTCATTTGTGCATACATCAGATTTCTGCTGCTTTGGACTATGTTCAGATTGGAACTGGCTATGCATGGACCATAGTTTCTGAAGCAATTTAAAATGCATCTGAGGTATGAACAGTTTGTGTTCATGCTGCAGAAATAAATGGATTGAGAAAGTATCATAGTGATTTCTAATCAGTGGGTGGTAAGTGTGGGAGGACCTAGAATTATTGCAAGCCATCAGAAAACTTATGTTCACACTATGCATTATAAGATCATCCTCATGGACGCATGTGTAGCTAGTACGGTTTTTATAGGTCCGAAGGCTTGAGATAAATAAAATGCAAGTTTATCTAAATTCTCCTGAATTGTTAGTGGCTTTTCCTTATTGTGTGTCTCCTTAGATTGCAAATGCTGATATATAGGGTGGAGTCTGGGGACTTCCTTGATAGCAAGGTAGAAAAGGTCTTGTACTCAGAAAGTAGGAAAAGAAACAAGTGATATATTATTAGAGATGTGTATCTCTAGGTGTTGACATCATGACAAATCTCTTTCCTTACCAATTGAGAGAATCTGTGTATGTGTGTATAGCATTGTATTTGAACATCAAGTTCTAATAAAACTTATAAAACTACTTCAAGTATTTAAAACCACCTCTTCTTAGGAATAAATGTTAAAAGTACTAAAAAAGGTAAGACATTTTCTCCATGCTCAAGATGTTTATGATAGATTAGAAAAAAATATGTGTAGGACTAAATAAGTGATTCTGCGTGTACTGTACGAGTCCGGGAGGTGAGAGTATCAAACACACATTTGAGGCCAGCCTCAAAAAAAGTAGAGAAGGGCAGTGAGGGTGAATGGCGGCATGAGTTCCATCGCAAAAGTCACAAGGCGCATTTAGGAAATGATAAACTGTTTGATGTGACCATAGGATACGGAATGTCAATAAAAGTACGAGCGCACAAACTCATATTCTTGACTGATTTTTGACAAAGGTGCAGACAAAATTTGATGGAGAAAGAATTGCCTTTTCTACAAACGGTGCTTGAGTAATTAGTAACCTTCGGGGGATTAAAAAAAATACTGATGCAAGAATGGAGAAGCAAGAATCCAATGTACTTCATTCTAATATAAAGGCAGTGGATGGTCTACTACAAGGTGAGGGGTAGAGGGAAAGAGCAAGTGGGGAGAGGAGAGGAGGGAGAGTGATGAGGGCACAACTCTTAGGGGCAGGGCACAATTATAAGAGGGACTTTACCTAACAAGTGCAATCTGTGTAACCTAATTCTTTGTACCCTCAATGATTCCCAAACAATAAAATTAAAAAAAAAAAAATGACTTAAACATTACACTTTATTAAAAATTACCTTCAAACTGATAATCTACTTAAACATACATGTAAAATTATAAAGCTTATAACAAATATATAGGAGAAAATTTGGGGGACTTAATGTTAGGTGAGGAGTTCTTAGGTTTGACATCAATAAAAGGCAAAATTATAAGCTGGCCTCATCAAAACTGAAAATTTTTACTTTTTAAAAAACCCTGCAAAGAGGATAAAAAGATAAGCCATAGAATGGCAAAAGGTTTTACAAACCTTATAACTAACAAAGAACTAGTATCCAGAATATATAAAGACTTCTCAACCGTGAAAATGAAAACTATTCAGTAAGAAAATGGTCAAAGACAGGAAGACGCATTTCACAAAAAAGGATATATAGATGGTAATTAAGCTTATGAAAAGCAGTTCAGCATCATTAGTCATTAGGTAGATGCAGATTAAAACCACAGTAAGAGACTACTCTATACCTACCAAAAGAAGAAAAATGAAAAAATAATGACAATATCAAAGGCTGGACAGAGTGTAGAGAAGGGGGACCATGCGTGCATTGCTGGTGAGGTGGGAGATGGCATAGCTTTTCTGAAAAAGAGTTTCATAGTTTCCTGTAAAACTAAAACTTATACTCTAGAAATAATACTCTAAGACATTTGTCCTAAAGGAGTTACAATTTACACTCACACAAAAACCTAACACCAGTGTTTATAGCAGCTTTTATTCCCTGTATCCCAAAGCTGGAAACAAGTCAGATGTCTTTTTTTTTTGAGACAGAGTTTCACTATGTCACCCTTGGTAGAGTACTGTGACATCACAGCTCACAGCAACCTCAAACTCTTGGGCTTAAGTGTTTCTCTTGCCTCAGCCTCCCAAGTAGCTGGGACTACAGGCACCCACCACAATGCCTAGCTATATATTGGTTTTAGTTGTCATTGTTGTTTGGCAGGCCTGGGCTGGTTTTGAACCCGCCAACCCCAGTGTATGTGGCTGGCGCCCTCGCTGCTGAACTACAAGGCACTGAGCCCAGTGTTTTTTAATAGATGAATAGTTAGACAAACTGTGGTACTTCCTTACTATGGAATGGTACTCAGCAATGAAAAGGAACAATTATTACATACAGCTACAATTCTAATGAATTATAGTGAGTGAAAAAAAAAGCCAATCTGAAAAGTTTACAAACTGCATAATTCCATTTAATATTATAATGTGAAGTGACAAAATTATAGGGATGGAGAACAGATTAATGTTTGCAAGGGGTTAGAGAGGGGAGAGGTGTCTGTGGCTGTCAGAGGGTAGCCCCAGTAATCCTTGTGATGGTGCTCTTCTATACCTTGACTGTGGTGGCAGTGACACATGTCTATGCAAGGTCTGACAATTAAGCTTGTGAACTCATCCTAGAAAAAGTGCTACATACTCTATTCCTCATCACTATGGTCACCTTTGAAGTACTCCCCTTGGGAAGCTATGGACCAACGCTAGCACCTAGTCTACCCTTCAAAGCAATTTTGGAGCTCTTTTTCTGGAATGGCTGTCAGAACTGTCATATGTTACCCATGATGTCCTGAATGCCCTCAAAATGTCTTCCTTTCAATATTTTCTTTGTCTTCTGGCAAACATAAAAAGTAATTGGGGGCCAGATCAGGTAAGTAAGGGGGATGTTCCAATCCAGTTATTTGTTTACTGGCTAAAAACTCCCTCATGGACAGTGCCATGTAAGCTGGTGCATTGTCCTGATGCAAGAGCCATGAGTTTTTGGTGAAAAGTTCAAATTGTTTTTGTCTAATGCTTTCATACAGCCTTTTCAGCATGTCCAAATAGTAATTTTGGTTAACTTTTTGTCTAGTTGGTACAAATTCAGAATGAACAATCCCTTTGATATCAACAAAGGTTAGCAGCATCACTCTTGATTTGGAATGAGGGGACTTTTTTGTTCATGAATTGTCTGACTTCCATTGGGCACTTTGACACTTTGACACTTTGCTTCAGGGTTGTATTGACACCCCCATGTTTCATCAACAGTGATAACAGAGCCCAAAACATCATCTTGTCTCCCCAAAAGGTCTTGACAAACTTCAACTCTCCTTTGCTTTTGCTCATAGGTGAGCTCCTTCAGGCCCATTTTTGTATACATCTTTCTCATACCAAGGTTTTCAGTTAAGATTTTCCAGACTATTTCTCTATTGATGTTTTCTTGGTCTGCTATACTTCCCTCAGTCAGCTGACAGTTGTTACTCACAGTTTGGCTGACTTTTGCAATGTTTTCATCAGTTCTGCTCATTACTGGCTGCCTTGACCTCTTTCCATCAGTGACACTTTCCTTCCCCTCAGAAAAACACATTTCATCCATTTGTACGCTGCCATTTTCTTAATGGCTTTATCCCCATAAACTTGGGCTAACATGTCCTTGATTGCATGTCCACTCTTACCAAATTTAACAAGAAACTTAATGTTTGTTTGTTGCTCTAATTCAAGCTCTGACATCCTCACAATGGCACACAGAAATGCCTGGCAGCAATGATTTCCACTCAGCAAGACACTGCTACAAGTTGATATGAACACAGCTGTGAGACACTGATAGACTGAGGTTATGAAGCCTTACTGAGCTATTTAAGCTGTGCCACCCATGTAAGCACATAGAGGCAAATTTGTGAACTTAATTGTCATACCTTGCACATGTGATAAAAATGCATAGAGCCAACACACACACAAGCATGCAGTATGTGTATAAAACTGGTGAAGTCTAGATGAGGTAAGTGGATTGTATCAATGTCACTTTCCTGGTTGCGATATTGTAGTTATGCTAGATGTTACCATTAGAGGAAAGAGGTCGGAGGATATTTGACTTCACTCTGTGTTATTTATTACAATTGTGTGTGACTCTTTAATTGTCTCAAAATAAAGTAAGAAATAAAAGTATATGATGATATTATTTCCTCAAGAGACCACTCAGGGAAATTACTGAGTCAAGTTTTAGGTGCTATGATTGCCATGTTCAAGTTGTTGAACTTAATATATTAGGCAGTAAGAAATCATTGACAAAACATTTCGGCAGAGGAATAATAAATATGACCCATTTTTGAAAGACACTTTAGGCAGAAATGTGAAAGGTTTAATCAAAACCCACAAGACATGAGGCAAACATCAGGCTACTACTGTAATGGCCAAGGTGAGAAGGATCTCAAACAGAAAAGCAGCGATGGAACAGAAAGGAAATGGAAGCTTTAGGAGGCTGCACATGTAGGACTGTCCAAACTTGGTAATGAGCTGGAAACGTGAGTGAGGAGGAGGGAGCTGTCATTAGACCGTGCCTCCTGAGATGGCAAATAGTAGAGGAAAGCCTGGTTTAAATGTGCCTTGGAGACAGTCAAATGTAGACTCCAGGAACCAGGTGGGAGTGCAGACCAAAAGCTTGAGAGAAAAGGCAGGGCTTGTGGAAAGCATTCTGTTGCAACCTATATATATGCAAATGAAAATATTGGGTACATGAGAGAATTTTGAGAATGTGTATATGAAGTGGAGACGAAGGGAGATGGTGGGACTTCAGCAAACAATAATATTTTAAGAGGAACAATGGCAATGAAGGAAAATGAGTTGGTTAAGAGTAAAATGGAAAAGAATTAAGAAAAGAACAACTCTAGAGGCAAAAGGATGGATTCACAAGAGGGTGCGGTCAGTAGCAGGAGGTGTGTAACTGGTGAGGAGAGGAGAGGGTGAGGCGCTTTGGATTGAGCAGTTAGGAGTCTGTTGATGTCGCTTGAATAAAGCACTATCAATAAAGTTTGGAATCCACATTGCAAAGGATTAAAGGGTGGAAAGGGGGAGATGAAGTGAGAGCAGGTTATGCGAGTTAATTTTGTATAAGTTTGAAGATGACAGAGAACAGCTGAGTTGAAGAATTTCCTGTTAGATTGGAAGGATCCTATCTGAGGAGAAGATCCAGTACATGAGACAACCGTAAGAAAAGGAGAGCAAATAGTCAGCTGAGCAAGGTACAGATGAGAAAAGATAGTGTCAAGAGAAGAAATGCAGGGGTTTGCAGGATAAAGATGTTAGGAACTGGATGTTCAAACTGGACATTAAAAATGAATTAGAGAGCTATTTATAATATACGAAAACTTTCATTTGTATTTGTCTTTACTTTTTCTGTCTTTCAACAAGGATTTCCTGAGATTTACTGTTATGCACGAAGTAGCTTATGATAAAAATTATGCAAGGGAAATCAGGTAGAGGAGATGAAGGTTAGAGAAAATAAGATGAAGTCAGGGATAGTGTTAGTATGCAAAACAAGTCTTGTGCTCTTGATGGAGGTTAGCCACAATTTGAAAATTGGTTCACAAGAGCTTTTGAAAGCAGTATCTGTATTTTCCAGTGCCCACAGCAACTAGGACAGTGATCAGCATACTGTGACTATTTTGGGAAATATCCTTCCTTTATGGAATAAAGCTGCCAATTATTGCAAATTCTCCATATTTGGTATTAAGATGAAAAATGGTAAGAAAAATACAAAATGACTGGACAAGAGATGAATCATACTTACAATTTCATTGTAAGTGGGGTCTGTACATTTTGGAACAGATTTTGTTTTCCTCCTACGAACTTCACTGGGATATGGTAAAAGATAAAATTCAACATGTGCGCTGGGCGCAGAGCCATCCGGGAGATGCTGCAGAGGAAAACGGTTATAAATATTAATGAGAATTGCCATCAAAGAAAACAAATACATAACTAGTAAATATCCAGACCCAAGGCAGGATCAGGATTTATTACAGTCACCGTGTTCCTCAGAATATAAGAGAAAATCAAAAGAAATACATCATTGCTCAAAAAATAATCCCAAACTACAGTTTAGAAGAGTAAAACTGTCCATCTTAAATTAAGTGTTGTGTCAGAGAACTCTATTTAAAAGTCCATTACATATCATTTACTTTAATTTTTTTTACAGTAGAAGCTAAATTTGCATGGTCTAGAGATTAATATTAACTGCAAGCAGAGAGAGGAATTCAATGCTGCAGGGTGCTGTACACCACTTGAAAATCAAAAAATTCAAGCTTATCACGTAAGATGAGATGTAATATTTAATGGTATGTATGTGTGTATTTTATAATATCAGTTTTTCAAGCAAAATTTAATTAAAATATTGATTAGACTTATGACTTTAATAGTTATAAGATTTTAAAATAATTATAACAATTTTATTGTCAAAATTTCTCACCATTATATTGATTAGTCCTTCTAAAATTGTGTTCTATGGAGCTCCAAAAGTTGGATATGAAGCTGCCTGAATAGCAGTGAAATGGGTGGATATCTTTAAACTACCCCCACTTCCACCTCTCCTTAATCTCCCCCCTCTCAAGCTCCCCTATTCTGGCTTCAGAAGTTTTCTCCTTCTTTTTCTTCCTCCCTTCTTTAAGTATATTATGGATATTTTAATCTTTTAATATATCATTTGAAGAATGACTCCACTGTTTCAAAAATTGGAAACCTTCATGCTGGAAATAAATGGATTCTCTCTTTGTGATCTTGACCAAATAAAGAGTAAATGGTACTAAAACTCCAATGTCTGGTTTGATAAAATGAGAAATGTTTGTCAAATTTATATTTAAAGAAGATGATTTAAATGTCAAATAAGGAATTATGTGCTTGTTTTGTCTACTATAGTATAACTATCAAATCAGTAATTTTCAGCAAATATATTTTAATGCTTTTAAACATGGTGATATTCATGTGTGAGATTCTGTGCCATTCCCAGACCTATTGCCTTTAATTATTTATCTACATATTGCTGTAAGGCTAACTTTTCTTCATTTATAATTTCCATGGTAAGAATTAGATCATTAGAGAATTTTGGCTCTTTGTTATTATTACTGCTGACAGAGTCATCTGGACACACCCATATGTCGAGATGCTAAGAATGAGAACTGCTGCTTTCGATGGAGCTCCAGAAGAGCCAATATCCTCCCCTAGGAGTAGGAGTTCTGAAATCTATCAATGGCATTATGGAATTTTCAATGATACAGAAATAAGATGCTATTAGTATTTGAGAGAGTAGTGGGGGCTTTGTTTTGTTTTGTTTTTGTGAGAAGAATAGGGTGGTAAAAGTGTTTTTGCTCTGTGCAATTTTCTGTCTTGTCTGCTGTGGGTCTTGAGGATATCGATAATTATATCTATAATCACCGTATAATCTAATTTTGTGGTTAAATCATATTTCTGGAAATGGACTTTCTGATTGCAATCCTGGACCCTCAATGAGCTCTGCAGCTTTAGGTAACTGTGATGGTTAATTTGTGGCCAAACTTAAGTAGGTCATGGAGTGATCAGGTCTCTGGTTGAACATTATGGCTGGGTGTGTCTAGGAAGGTATAATATGGCTCAAGCACCACAGAAGTGACTTAAAACTTCCATGTGTGACCTAATGGAGACCCTTATCTTGTGTACCAGTAGGGCTGAGACTATTTAAAGTCAGATGCAGAATCTCATCTTGCTCCTGGTTGAATCACAATGCAAGTTGAACTCCCTGCTTTATAAGGTGACTACTGTCAAAATAAAGGCATTGGCTGGGAAAGAATGGGGTCCCATTGGGATGGGGATGTGTGGGAAGACCCCAATGAAGTCTAGGACACAAAGCCACTAAATTCTGATGTGTCTTCTTTTCCAGTGGAAGTGGCCATCCCCTTCCCAGTGGTATTGGCTTCTCCACTTGCACCTGCCCTCTTAGAGGATTAACCATGCACTGCTGAGGAAATGGGAGTGGCTTCCTCTGAGGCAGTTGCCACGCCAGACAATGCTGATACTCCTGGGGCCCCACCCTCACCCCTCTTTACTTCTAGGCCTATAACTAGACCTGAGTCCATCAGACCCTTAAAGGTGAGGTTCAGAGTGTGACCCATGAGGAAGTGTGCTACCCTGCAAAAGAACTATTTGAGTTTTCTAATTTATACTGCCAGGAATCTGAGTAATGTGTGTGAATGTATACTAAGGGTATGGGATAAAGATGGAAAGAACATAAAGTTGTGTAATTCATTCTTTTTTGTTATGGGCTCACTAAGTGGAGATTCTGCATTTAGTGTGGCGACTTGAGGAGTTAGAAGGCCTCTAATAGTTTATCAGGTTGGCTAAACCAAAAGATGGGCCTGAATGAGTGAGCTAGAAATGCTAGACATGGCTTGATTAAAATAGAAGATGGGATTTAAAGGCTTACGAAGGGTGGAATGTTGTAGTGGATTTGTAGTTTAAGACCTACGCACCCACACTGGCAATGTTCAGAAGACATGTTTTTTATCAACATTGTGAAAAATTAATTTAGGAGAGGAGCCCCGGTGTGCTTGAAGATCTCTGTTATTGCTCTTCTCTGTAGGCCAGATCTTACAGTGAGCGCTGCTGAACTTGGAAACCTACATGCAATGGGAGTCATTGGACCTCAGGGGTCAAAAGCTTGGTAGACATGGTTACCATAATAGACAGCAACATGAAAGAAGCAATCAGAATGGTCCGACTCCCGCACACCTATAGCATAGACTAGCTGGTTGTGGTGTTTCTAAAAGTGAAATAGATAAGAAGCCTCCTAAATTCTTACTTGATTTTTGTAAGCAAAAAATTTCTAGATACAGTGAACAATAGCCTAACCTATATCATAAAAACAGAGAAGCACAGTTCCTTGATCAGTTCCCAGGCCTGAGTCAGTTCACAGACCCAGAGCTCCTTGAATGAAGAGAAGGCTGGGTCCTCTTGAGAAAAGACCTTTGTGTACTATGCTGCCCAAAAGGTATATTGTTACTCTTTCTCCAAAGAGACCTATGGGTTTCTTACCAGGGTAACTGTGCATTGGTTTAAAGGGAATAATCAGAACTTTTGGGAACTATTGGACACTGGCTCTGAACTAATACTGAT
The DNA here is from genome assembly GCA_963574655.1 of Perodicticus potto. Taxonomy (NCBI): domain Eukaryota; kingdom Metazoa; phylum Chordata; class Mammalia; order Primates; family Lorisidae; genus Perodicticus; species Perodicticus potto. The sequence continues at coordinate 8,674 of CAUYRH010049260.1, read as the reverse complement.
TTCAGGAGAACCAAAATGTCACTATGGTCTACTGGTCAGAGTAGAGGCTTATAGAAGTCAGGTGGTCAGTAGGGTCTTAACTCAGACCTGTGTCATAGGGGGCCTTGTGGGTTCAGCCATTCTGTGGTTATTTCCTCTGTTCTGGAATGTATAATTGCAAAAGATCCACATGGCATCTTCACATTGGTTTCCTGATCTGTGCAATAAGGGGTATTATCGTGGAAATGATGAAGTAGAAGTCACCAGAACTGCCTCTACTTAGGAAAATAGTAAACTAAAAGCAAATATCATACTCCTGGAAGGATTTCAAAGATTAGTGCAACAATCAAGGACTTGTATGATACAGGGGTAGCGAACTCCACCACATTCCTGTTCCATTTGCCAAATGGATCTTGGAGAATGATAGTACATTACCCCAAGCTTAACCAAGTGGTAACACCAATTGCAAAAGTTGTATGTGGTTTCATTGCTTGAGTCAATGAGCACATCTCCTGGTAGCTGGTATGCAGCTATTAATTTGGCAGGTACTTCTTTCTCTCAATATGTGTTAACAGAGACCATGAGAAACAGTTTGCTTTTAGCTGGCAAGACCAGCAATACAAGTTCATTGTCTTTCATTGGGGGTACAGCAACTCTTCAGCCCTATAGATCATAATTTAGTTCACAGGGACATGTGGATCACCTTTTCTTTCCACAAGATATATGTGTCACATTGGTCCATCACCTTGATGGCATTACGCTAATTAGATCTGATGAGCAGGAAGTAGCAACTGCTCCTGAGTTATACATAAGATTTGCGTGTCAGGAGGAGGGAAATACATCTGACAAAAATTCAGGGGCTTTCTCCCTGAGTGAAATGAATAGGGGTCCAGTGGTGTGGGGGCATGTCAGAATATCCCTTCTAAGATAAAGGATAAGTTGTTGCAACTGACCTGTCCTACTAACCAAGAAAGAGGTACAGTGCCTGGTGGGCCTGTCTAGATTTGGGGGCAGCATAATTCTCTCTGAGGTGTGTTACTCTGGACCATTACTGAGTGACCTAAGAAGCTGCTTGTCTTGAGTGGGCCTCAGAACAAGAGAAGGCTCTGCAACAGATGTAGCTGCTGTTAAAGCTTCAGTGTCACTTGGAACGTGTGATCTAGCAGATCCAGTGATGCTTTAAAGTATCAGTGGCAGAAAACATGCTGTTTGGTGCCTTTGACAGGTCCCTATAGTTAATTGCAACACTGGTCCTTAGGGCTTTGAGTAGAGCCCTGCCATTTTATATAGATGACTGTCTTCCATCTGAGAAATAGCTTTTGGTTTGCCATTAGGCCTTAGTGGAGACTGAACACTTGACCATGGGCCATTATGTTGTTATGTGCCTGAGCTGCCCATCACAGATTAGCTGTTATCTCACCCACCAAGCCACAAAACTGAGTTTGCCAACTGGTATATGCAAGATCAGGCCTGAGCAGGCCTTAATGACACAACTTACATGAAGCAGTGGGCCCAGTGCCCACAGTTCCCACTGCCTTCTCTATTCCAGCCTGCACCTGTGGTCTTATGGAGCCTACAATTGGTTGACAGAGGAGGAGAAGGCTGAGGCCTGGTTTTCAAGTGGTTCTGTGCAGTATTCTGGCACCACCTGAAAGTGGACAGCTGTAGCACTGCAGCCTCTCTCTGGGTCATCCCTGAAGGGCAATGGCAAAGGAAAGTCCTCCCAGTGGGCACAACTTCAAGCTGTGCACCTGCTCGTTCACTTTGCTTGGAAGGAGAAATGGCCAGATGTGCAATTATGTACTAATTCATGGACTGTGGCCAATGGATGATCAGGGACTTGGAAAGAACATGACTAGAAAATTAATGACAAGGAAATTTGAGAGGAGATACATGGATAGATCTCTTTAAATAGGCAAAAATCATGAAGATATTTGTATTTTATGCGAATGCTCATCAAAGGATGACCTCAGCAGAAGAGGATTTTAATAGTCAAGTGGACAGGACGACCTGTTCTGTGGATATTCATCAGCCTCCTTCCCCAGCCGCTCCTGTCGTCACCTAATGGGTTCATCAATAAAGTGGCCATGGTGGTAGGGATGGAGGGTTTGCCTGGGCTCAGCAACATGAACTTTCATTTAACAAGGCCGACGTGGCTATGGCCACTGTTGAGTGCCAAGTATGCCAGAGGCAGAGATGGACACAGAGTCCTGAGATGGCACCACTCCCCAGGCCAGGCAGCTACCTGGTGGCAGGTTGAGTACACTGGACTTCCATTATGAAAGAGCAAATGTTTTGCTTTTACTGGAATAGGTACTCTGAATACAGATTTTTCTTTCTTGTGCAATGTTTCAGCTGAAACTGGACTCCATGGACTTATAGAATACCTCCATGGACTTATAGAATACCTTCTTCACCATAAGGGTGTTCCACATGCAGCCATTACTTAGGATCCAGAAACTCACAGCCAAAAACGCACAGCAATGGCCCATGTTTGTGGAATTCACTGGTCATATCATGTTTCCCACTACCCTGAGGCAGCAGGCTTCCATTAAATGGTGAAATGGCCTTTGAAGACTTAGTTATAGTGCCAGTTGGGTGGTAATACCTTGCTGGGCTGGAGCAAGGTTCTTCAGAAGGCAATGTGTGCTCTGAATCAGCTTCCTATATATGTAATGCTGTTTCTCCCTTAGCTGGGATTCACAGGCCCAGGAATCCAGAGGTGAAAATGGAACCACTCACTATTGTGCCCAATGACTCACTAGGCAATCTTTGTTTCCTATTCCCACATCCTTATACTCTACTGGCCTAGAGCTCTTCTGTTAAATGCTACATGACACTACTTCTTTTCCCCAGTGCCTCCTTTGTCCTTGATTTCCAAAACCAACTATGTACCAAAAACAAACTTCTCCTTTGGCTCTCTCTCTCTTTTTGCCTCAGTTCCTCTACCACCACAGATCTTTATTCTTTGACATATCATAACTGGATTTTAATTACTTTTTAATCTTTAGTCTTCCTGTCTCTTTCCTTCCTTCATTCTGTGTATCACTGCTATATTTGTCCTTCCCATAAGACTACTTTGATTATGTCACTTTCCTTCTCAAAACATTCAATGATTCCCCACTGCCTGAATAATAAATTCCGAATTACAGAAGAGGAAAAATCATTTTTATACACGCTTTCATCAGCAACACTCAAGGTTTGGGATTCTATTTTCGAGTCAGTGTCTTTGACAAGGTCCTTGAAAATCTTGGGAGTTTTAGAATGAAAAACCAGCATAGGTTTCCATTTAAGTCAGGGGTTCATCAGATGTAAGCAGCAGGCTTGGTTTGTCCTTAACAACTTTAAATGCAGACATTGATTCCTCACATCTTTAAGAGAATCTTCCCTCCCTCGCCCCCTCCAATGTAGCTGTCTTATCATTATCCATTATTTTTCTTCTTGCTGTCATCATATCCTGTTCCTTAAAGGTCTCGGATAATTTATTAAAGAAATTGCTAGCTGCCTCATCAATACTTCTCATTTCACCCTTTGCCCTTATGTTTATGCAAATTAAATTTTACTTTAAAATGATTAAACAGCCCCTACTTGTCTAAATGTCTTACTCTGAGATTTTTTTGCTCTGGTTGCAGTTTAGACCTACTCAAACACTTAACACTGCCTAAGGAATCCTAAAGCTAGCAGAGTCTGACCCTCGATCTAAACAACGGGAGTTTCCTGTTGTCATCGGGAGGACTTCTTGTTCATGGTGGATTAAAGTGAAGTCCCCCTACTCTTTCCTTCTAGAATTCTGGACAATATTTTTACTGTGCTCAGAAGGTTTCGGGAAGTCATCTAAATTTAATTTTTGTTGCTGGTACCAACTCTGAATTCTATATATTTTAGATTTGCTATTAAAATATTTATACATTTTCTATTTTTAAATGGTTTTGTCTGTGCTTCATTTTCCTTGAGAGATTGGAAATACTGGAAAAGAAAGACCTTGTTGTTCCATATCCTTTCCCCTTCTGTCTCACAGTTCCTTCAGGCTTGGCTCCAGTGGTTACTCTCTACCCTAACCTCACCCAGATTCTTCTTTCTCAGCTATCAATATGTTTCTGAAACTCTAATTAAAATTTTAAATTCTTCACTTGGAATTGAGATTACTTTATCTTTCATTTTCACAGCCATGCCTTTCCTTCACAGTGTTTCTTTCTTTTATAGCAAACTGCTCCTCAACACAGAGCTTGGTAGATGGTGGATACTAAGTAAATAGTTACCAATGACTGAATAAATAAAGTATTTATTCATAATGTGATCCCTCTTTGAATGTGTTCCATTGTTATTTGTTGAATAATTGCTTAAAATGGAATATAAAAGCTAAGATTTCATTGCAGTAGTTTCTCTGATCTGTTGAAATATTTCTTATTGTAATACCAAGAATTAAAAAGATTCATTGAATGGTAAAGGGGACATATCTTGTTTTCTATTTCCAGGGTTTTTCCTAGGTGTTCACCCTAAATAATTAGCCATTTGAAGACATGTGTCAGAGAGACTTGACTTTCTCCTGCAAATTTAGGGTTTGTGGCTGACCAGGAGTAATTGTGTCAAAGTCTGCTTGTTATGTCTCATATTTTATTGCCGCAGTTTTAAACCTTTGGTCTTATCCTATCTCTTAGATCATATTAAACAATACATGCTTGTAACCTTCTTACCTCTTTCTACCCCCAACTGGAGCCAGAGTGTATCTGCGGCATCTTTACTTGTACTCAGTCTCAGAGTGAGTACCTGGTAACCATCCTCCTCCCTTTCACCTGCAGGCCTGATTTCTCCTTGCTATGCTGTTTCCTTGAAGTTTTTTTACTCCCCTGTGAATTTCCTCATCCACTCTTTGGATTTCTCCCCCTAAACTGCCTGAAAAGCTCCTGGTCAATGAGCCCAAGAGGTATTTAAATTTTCTTCTAGGAGCTGATGATGACCTGAGCATTTCTTGAGGACCTTATAGATAGGAAATTGTGAGCGGAATATTGTGCTATATTTCTCTGCCTTCTCTCATATCTGTACCAGTTCTCCCCACCCTGCCTGTCTTTTGTGGAGTTCGAGGAAGAAACAAAAAGAAGCAGGCACCTCCTTTGTAGTGATGTTACCAACTAAGGTATTCACAATCTATTGGATAGGCGTCTTATGGTGACCCCTAGGTTGGGTAGGCGGTTGTATTTACTTTAGCACCAAACATTCCCTACAGAAGGAGTCAATCTGTCTTCTATATGAGGGTGACTATTCTGTCAATTATATATAGATGCTTTTGTTTACACAATTTTAATATTTTAAAAGCAAAAAAATATTGCATTTATTTATTGCATTTTTGCAACATTATTTTATATTTCTTAAATTGCCAGTCCAGCATTTTTTGAGATGGGGATTTTGCTATGCTGCCCAGGCTGACCTTGAACTCCTGGGTTCTAGCAATTCTGTCATCACAGCCTCCTGAGTAGCTGAGACTGCTAATGGCATATGCCATCATGCCTAGTTAAATTAGCAGATATTAAAAGGATTTTAATGACACCTTGGTAACTCATTTTTCTTTAAGTTGGAAAATGGGTCTCAGTACTTGAAAAGACCAGAAATGAAGGCCTTAGGATATTCTTATAATTCACAAGTAAAGAGACCTCTTTATTAAATGAAGAGTAAAATATAGGGGATCTTAGCTTGGTTGTTATTTTATGTTGCAAAACTTAAAATATATGAATGCATATTAGTAATTCTTTGTTCACAATGCTGACCTCTAACTTGTATTGTCTTAGTTGTATGAATAATTAAATATACTAATTTTCTGCCTTTATTTCTTGCCCCAGATTGCATACAGCATTTCAAATGGTTTTCAATGCTACTATTATTGTTCTTAGGGCTAAAAAAAAAAAAAAAATTAAAAACACAACCAATTTATTAATACCAAAACCAAAAAAAGCCCCCCCAACTGAAGTAAGCAGTAGCATGTTGGTACAAAAAGAAAGCACAATTTTTACAGTTTATAAAGTAAATGAAACCATGTAACACTATTGGATATGCCAGCAACCCTTCAGTATTTTTGTATGACTATAAGAGGAAGTATTTTTTTGCATTAATAGTAATAATTATAATAATAGATACTACATAACAAATATTTAGGATAATTGTGTTTAGTATATTAAAGAGGTTTCCTACAAAATCTATGTTCTTAACCCCTACTCTATAATTGTCTCTCTACAAAGAGAGACAAAGAATTAAGAGTACTTCTAGATCAAGTTTTATCAGGAATATAATGAAGAAACAGACATAGTTTAAAAATATCAGACACATTAGAAACGTCTGTAGATTAATCTCAAGCTTAATTATATTTAATAGGTTATTTATTATCTTTTCAATGAATATTTTATGAGAATTTTGCATCTTTTTTAATCTTAAAAGTCTCCAATCATAGAATAATATACGCTTTAGTAGAAAATCAACTGATAATGATTAAAATATGATGGAACTATCCAAATGAGGTCTATGCCAGAAACAAAAACAACATACTAGAGGACAATTACTGATCTAGTCCATGGTGGGGGGGTAGGGGGAAGCAGAGAGAGGGAAGGAGCAAAGGGGTGGGGGTGGTATGGGGTACGCCTTTTGGGGGTGGGACACAATTGTAAGAGGGACTTTACCTAACAAATGGAATCAATGTAACCTGGTTCTTTGTACTCTCAATGAATCCCCAACAATAAAATAATAATAATAATAATGCATTTTCTCATGTATGTCAAATTGCAATTTTTAAACTTAAGCTAGACATCATGAAAAGGGTTTCTTGCTCATTTTTCTTCCCCCTCTGTCCCCCTGTGTGTCTTCTCTCTCTCTTCTCTTCTCTTTTCTCCCCCTCTCTCCCTCGTGTGTCTCGTGTCTCTCTCCCCCTCCTCTCTCTACTTTCTCTCCTCTCCTCTCTCCCCCCTTTCTCTCTCTCTCTCCCCTCCTCCTTAATGCTGCTCTGCAGCTTCCCCTGCCAATAAAAGACCTTTTGTACAAAAAAAAAAAAAAGAAAAAGGTTTCTTTATAAAATGATAGTATACAAAAGTACAGAAATTCAATTAAAGCACTTGTAATACAGTTCTTGTGTGCTTCATTTAAATGGTGGAATGGATAATGACTGAGAAGTGATGTCAGCAAGATGGTGAAATTGAAGGCTCACATCCCTTTACAATAACAAAAGTCCTTTAACCCATCTACAGACAAAAGTCTCCTTATGAGAGTCTTAGGATTCAAGTGGATTATAAAACCTTGGTGGGCTTACTGGCCTCTGCCTCTTAGTAGATCTGGGAGGGGCCTCAGCCCCAACTTGTCTACTGTAGCCAGGGAACTATCCTATCTGTTTGGGGGCCTATTGGGAGACACACCCGTCTGAGCCACCAAGACTTGCCAACTTCTGTGCCACAGCAAATCCTAAAAGATTACAGTCTCAGTTCCAACTCCTCTTACTGCAGTTAGGAACTTATACCACAGGCACAGAAATCTTCTAGGGGACTCACCTATCTGAGCTACTGGGAAAAGCTTGCCAATCTTTATTCCACAGCTAACCCTGAAGGGGCCCTACTTTGGCTCCAGCCCCTCTCTACTATAAACTGGCAGTAATCTCATCCAGGTACAGAACTGCTGTGAGACAGCCAGTTTGAGACACCAGGACAAGCTTTCTAGCCACTGTCCCACAGGAAAGCCTGAACAAATCTCAACAAGTAGTCAATAGATCTGCCACACCAGGGAGTTTAAACAGCATTCTCCTTAATGACCTTAAATTTCATTCTCAGACTTTACCAGGGAAGAGGAAGACAGCAAGAAAGAAAGAAAGAAATCATGTATCTACCAAAACAAACAAACAAGCAAACAAAAACAAACCATGAAACAGTGAACAGAAAGGGTAATAGCAATTTCTTACCCATCAATAATTACCTTGAATATGAATAATTAAGTTCTCTAATAAAAAGACAGAGTGAAGAAATAGACACAGACACAAAATACCCAATTATATACTGACTACAAAAGACTCATTTGACTCACTTCACTTTTAAGGATACACAGCTTGAAAGTGGAGGGATGAAAAAAGATTTTCCATGAAAAGGGAAACAAACAAACAAAAAAATCAGGGGTAGTGATAATTATATCAGACAAAATAGACTTAAATAGAAACTGTAAAAAGAGATAAAGAAGGACATTGCTTAATGATGAAAAGGTTGATTCACCAAGAGAATGTAACAATTATATGTATGTATGTTCCCAACAGTAGAACACCTAAATATGTGTCAAACGTTAAAGGATCTGAAGAAAGAGATACATTGCAGTACAATAATAATGGTGGACTTCAATGTACCACTTTCAATAGTGGACAGATCATCCAGACAGAAAATTAACAAACATTGGACTTAAAAATACATTAGACCTATTTTAATAGGCATATACAGAACATTCCATTTAATACAAACATAATACACTTTTTTCTTAAGTACACACAAAACATTCTCCAGGAAAACCCACATGTTAGGCCATAAAACAAGCCTTAACGGGGGGTGGAGCAAGATGGCAGCCGAGTAACAGCTTCCTTGCGGCTGGGCACGGTGAGACTGGGGAGAGAGGACTTCAGGCATCTCTGGCAGGTGGGATCTACCCAGGAACTTCCCCTTGGGGACACAGGGAGACAGCATGAGGC